>WSTO01000011.1:0-66226 GCA_019627685.1 Serendipita sp. 399 | reverse complement strand
GTAGATAGCCAGTAAACCCCTTTTGGCCAGGTCTTAAGGGGATCAGTTACGTAGGGGAACGTTATCCTGGTCACAGGCTACCCAAAGCGAATAATCTGAGTGACGGCCAGAACTCACCTCGTATTTCTTTCACCTCAAAGCTGCTCTCGTGAACAGGGACAGCAACCTGGAGAGAGCCACAAATGTCCGCTTAGCCATTCCCTAGAGGTTAGTATAATTTCTGTGGTTTATATTATTTCAGCTATATGCTATCTCCATAGGTTTAGCGCTGCGGATCACGGTATCAGGCCTCTCGTGATTGGGCCTCGGGTTGGGCCTCCTTCGAGTGCACATCCACCTTCTCCGAAGAATCTGTTCCTTTTTCCGCGTCGACACCTCGTTTCTTCTTTGCGCCAACAACTCCAATGCCATGCAAAAACACAACCGCCGTCGCAAAAGCTGTCCATTGTATGCACAGAAGGCCAATTTAGTCACCCCACCCCTAAACGACAACTCTTGTGTGCACTCACCAAGCATTCCAAACCCAAAGGAAGTCCATTGCGCAACCCTATATCCCTTGAGGATGACAACTCCCGGAATATCCAAGATCGCATCGTGGCCTACGTCAACGACCAAACCTCTTCGTCGCGCTTCAGCCTGGGCTCCAGCCGTTTGTGTGATGGTCGAAATAGACAGTCCAAATGTAGTACCAAGCATCGTTAAAGTTTGAAGTAATGCCCCGGCGAGTGACTGCTCGTGCAAATGAGCCACCTTGGCTACGAAAAGAGTTCCCGTTGCAAACGTGAAATCGGCGCCAAATACGGAGATAATATGTGCGATGAATGCATACTGAAAGTATGATGCTGATGGGTCAATGATTGCTAGGAGAAGACATGCCATGGAAGTTGCTAATGTTCCTACTCCTGCGAGACGAGTCAACAGAATACCAGTACGAATGGCTGAATAGCTCACCTATTAGATATACGCCATTGATCCTTCCAACCACCAAGGCCACGATGACGTTGCAAATGACCCCCGTAACGGCCATTGGTAGAAAGCGGACCGTAGTAAGGATAGGAGAGAGGTGTAGATAGTTTTGATAATACAAGGCGATCCAAAAGGCGAAAGACGTGAAAGAAGCCCATTCTAGGAATCCGATGAGTTGCATCGCGGCGAACCGACCGTGGGCTCTGGTCCAGATGTTGAGCTGCATAAGTGGGGGAAATGTTGTATTATTGATGAGGTGGCGCTCCCAGATGAAGAACAAGGCAATGAAGACCACGCTGAAAACCAAACAGCTAACGATGAGAGCAGAGGACCATCCATGTGTTGCGCCATCACTCAGAGCGTATGTAAGAAGGACCAGGCCAGTCGTCACAAGGAAGGCACCCAACCAATCTACTCGCTTGTCCATTTCTTGATGATGAGTGTCTTTTCCAATCGAGATTACCCCGCAAGCGAATATGATAAGCCCGAGCCCAGCCGCAAAATAAAACACTCCTCTCCATCTAGATTTATATTTGTGAACAAAAATAAACACACCTAGTTCGAAACACTTACGATGCATACTGTGCCATTACGCCACCAAAGACCATTCCGAGACATGCACCGAGAGGGGCCCCGGCAGCAAAAGTTGCAAACGCCGTACTACGCGCTCTGGACGTTGGAGGGAAGGAATGAGCAAGGATTCCTATTGCAGCAGGAATAGTCGCTGCCTGACCGATACCGCTCATGGCACGAAGGATGATCAGCTGGTTGGCTGTGGCACTAAACCCGCATCCTAGTGTGAAGATGGTTGAGAATGCCATTCCAAGCATCCAGGTTAATTTTCGACCGTAGAGGTCAGCTAGCCGGCCGAATAAGAGGAGAAGACAGCCAGATGAGAGGGTAAAGGCGGTTACAATCCATGATGTTTCGCTATTCGACATTTGAAGGTGAGCTGCCATTACCGGTATTGCTAGGTTGACACCCGCTGCAGAAGCTACCTAGAACACCAGAATCAATACCAGAGCGGTTAAAATTGAAACGAATGGCATACATTGAAAATCATAGTCCCGGTACAAGCGGCAACGAGTAGAATAGCTTTCAAGTTGCTCTTTTTTAAGGCTGACGGTACAGAGGGCTTTGAAATTCGTGAGTTTGGGTATTCTTACCAGTGCATCGTGATACGTACCGTTTCCGCCTCTGTATGCTTCAGAGCCGCCCCATCGACAGATACCCTTGGAGTTGTCGAAGAGACAGTTCCTTCCGCAAGCTCCGACTCATGCTTCTGAGTCACGTCGACCTTCGATCCACCTTCACTCATGCTCCCGTAGGTGTGTGCTCAACTGTGCTGGTTGCCTAACAGCTGTGACTAGCCCGCAGTCGGAACAGGAGAGCTTTGGAGGAGTCCAGGAAGTCAAGCGAGTCAATTTTGGCCATCTGGGGATGACATTACGCGAGGTTGGTCCGTGGCTAATTGGTTTACCAGCTTCCTCGTGGACCGATTACTCAGCTCCAAACTCTGTTGCATTCAAGGCGTTATTCATTTAGCTTATATAAGTAGTAGTAAGAGAGTCTTACGTAGTAATCCATTCGGATACGGTTTGAATCCCGGCTTGGTCATCTGTACGATTGGAAACATAATATGAGCCTCATTGCGACCCAAAGGAATCGAACGCTCATCATTCTGATCCTTTGAAAACCAGAAATTGATGCCGTGATGACCCTTATGCATTACGGACACTCGACTCTGCTAGAGTGAAACCGGTTTATATGTTTTGTATGTTACCTGAGGACCAAAGGAGCGCGTGAACTGACGTAGCATATCTCTGTCTATGTGTTCATACCATTGTGTCAGTCGAACGTCTTGAGAGCAACTGGGAGGCGACGTTTGATGTTCGTGTGACAGTAGAGATATGGAAGCTCAAATCGCTAGTCTGTGGATTAATGAATGGCTTCGAAGCGCCTTTTTGTCCAAAACTAGTCGCTATAACCCGATTTTGGAAGCGCCAGCGAACCCTGCTTGTCGCAGATAAAAGCCAGATTCGCGTTGGACGGAAACGGAAACTCCTGCCACAACTTACCTTCTACCTCATCTTTTTCACAGTTTAACGCAAACTTTAATCCCTATATTCTAAGCATGTTCAAAACCCTTTTGTTCATTGGACTCTGTCTACTCTCGTTCCAGTCGGTGTTAGCGTACATGATCACGACGCCCTCAGATCGTGACGGGATGGAGGGCGTGGCATGGACGACTAATGGTCCTAACAATATCGTATGGGAGCGCGTGTCTACTGACCCAGAGAGAGTAACTGTGGTTCTTGTTAACGAGGTATGTACAGCGCGATCGTTCTCGGTGGCAGACCGCGTCCGCGTCATACCAGTTGAGAGCCTATCACAGTGTCTCTAATCTCTATTCCATGTAATCTCGAACAGAACCGGTCTGTATTGCCCACTAATAATCTGCTCCTCGCCGAAGACGTCGATGGGACCTTGCTACACATTGCAATCTCAGCCTCAGCAGGAACGGCATTTCCACCAGGGAACGGCTTCCGTGTCAACTTTGTCAAGAGCAAGAATGACGTGAATACGATCTACGCGCAGAGTAGCCAGTTTCGTATTGTCGAAGGAGGTGGCGCAGCAACGTCTGCAGGTCATGGATCTAGTTCTTCGACAGATTCCAACCAGTTTACGGTGCAGGACGATTCCCCACACTCGTGAGTATCAAGCCTTTCCCCCTCCTTGCGTAACCCAATGTGAGCGATGCTCACCTCTTGTCTCTCGTATCCATTCATCCAGAACGCAATCTCCTCGCACCACGTATGTTGCACCCGCAGAAACTGTGACTGTGACTGCTGCTGCCAACTCCGCCGTATCCTCCAAGGTCGGATTGCCGCTCCTCGGCGTTCTGGGGATGTTCATTACTAGTTCCATCATGTTTCCCATGGCTTGATTCTCTCTTGTAGAGGCATCTGTGGTCCAGTCCTGAGAGCATCGCTCGTTTCTTGATATTTCGCCGTCGATGGTTTGATTCCTGTGTTATTTAGTAACTAGAATCAAACAGAGATACACTAATCCATCATTAAATAACAGAAGGGCGCTTTAAATGATAGTGTAGTCACCGTATATGGCCACTGGAGGGTCGTCATGGTGCTACAACACCCTGGCGCAGAGTCCATGAGTGCCTTTTCGGCGCACTTATGCTTACTGAGTCAGGATATTTTGTGATTGTCGTGCGTCATGCAGCCAAATCGGCCCGCGGGTTCAAAGCTTGGTTTTGTTTGGCGCATTCCAACGGTGATTGAATTGCCTTCAAGTCTTGGACTTATCCTCTCAACGTAGGCCCTCGTCTTGATCAAAAGCCTCAATGCTCAACCGTGCTTTCTTTTATAATGAATACAGTTTATACGGGAAGCCTTTAAATTTCCTTTTGATTCCGTTTGGTGTGTCGCATTCGCCTGTTTCCGAGAGTCCGCTTGCTGATTGTTTATGGGCAGAGGTCAATTGGGAGGCTCTCGCTCATATTCAAAGCATACGTATCATTCCATTTGTAGATTTGTATGAGCGCATTTTCCTGTTGTGTTCCTTCGAGAGCTGACCTTTTCCTGGACAGATCTTGAAGTTCGTCGCAGTTATTGAGAAGGATTCAACATTTTGATCACTCAATTAGACATCTAAAATGGGAGCCACAAGAGCACAAAAAGAAGTTTATTTCACCAAGCTCAAGGAGCTTCTCGCTAAATATGGTGAGGTCCCTCAAATAACTAGACTACAGAAGTCTCTCTAATGCTCGTCCCTCCGTAGCTACTGTTTTCATCGTCAACGTAGACAATGTCGGTTCTAATCAGATGCACCAAATCCGCATTGCCCTCCGCGGAAAGGGTGTCGTCTTGATGGGCAAGAACACCATGGTTCGTCGTGCGCTCCGAAACGTTCTCTCGGAGAACCCACAGTATGAACGTCTTCTCCCTCATGTCAAAGGCAACATCGGCTTCGTCTTCACCTCTGGCGATCTCAAGGACGTCCGCGAGATCATCGTTGCAAACCAGGTCAAGGCCCCAGCCCGTGCTGGAGCTATCGCCCCTGTCGATGTCACTGTACCCGCTGGAAACACTGGTATGGAACCCGGTAAAACGTCCTTCTTCCAGGCGCTTCAGATCCCAACCAAGATCGCTCGTGGTACGATTGAAATCGTCTCGGACATCAAGGTCGTCACAAAGGGAACTAGGGTCGGACCCTCCGAAGCCACGCTGTTGAACATGCTGAACATTTCTCCATTCACGTATGGTATGACTGTCTCGATGATCTATGACAGTGGTACCGTCTTCCCACCGAATGTTCTCGATGTGGACGAAAGCGAGTTGGTTGACAGATTCCTAACCGGTATCAAGACCATTGCCTGCATCTCTTTGGCTCTTTCCTACCCCACCATCGTCTCCGTCTCCCACTCCTTGGTCAATGCCTACAAAAACCTCCTCGCCATTGCAGTCGAGACGGACTACTCATTCCCAGCTGCTGACAAGGTGTGTATATGGTTTTCTTTCTCATCACCGAAAACATCTCAACAACGATTTCATAAAATCATGGGATCTCTGATGGTTACTTTATCTTGCTTCGATTATAATAGTTTATCGTTTCCTTACTGACGACCCTTTTCCCCTTTAGATCAAGGAATACCTCGCCAATCCGGAGGCATACGCTGCTGCAGCCGCGCCAACTGCGGCCGCTACGACAACTACAGCCGCTGCCGCGGAAGAAGAGGCCGCTCCGGCTGAGAAGGAAGAGAGTGAAGACGATGATATGGTGAGTGGATCCATAATACTGGTTTGGTGCCCGTTTCTTATACTGGATCATTATAGGGCTTCGGTCTCTTCGATTAACCGGTCATATATCATCACGCGTGTCTCTCTCTGTAGGATGCTATTTTGCAATACATTGTCGATATTCGGTAAAACACAGGCCCTGATTGAGTGCGTGAAATATAACCTCTACCGACGGAACACATTAGTCCTAGCTATGAAACTGGGTATCGTCTATGAAGATGCCTTCTTATCATGAGCCTCGTAGCAACTGATCAGATCTTGCACGTCCTCCTTCGATCCCAAGAAGACTGGGCAACGAGCGTGAATCTCTGTCGGATGGATGTCAAGGATACGTTTGCGTCCGGTTGTAGCCATTCCCCCTGCCTATGAAATAGAGTCAGAACCACCACCAGCCGACGCAATGGAAAGGGACTAACCTGTTCTGTTAGGTATGCCATTGGGAATGCCTCATACAGCATCCTCAGCTTTCCGTTCTTGCTCTTCTTATCGTCAGGATAGCCGAATATGCCACCGTAGAGAAGTGTGCGGTGTACGTCTGCAACCATGGATCCAATATAACGGGCTGAATAAGGTGATTTCTTGCCATTTTCTTGGCTGGGATACTTGATACTGTTGAGGTAGTTGATCACAGGTTCGTGGAAGTACATAGAATTGCCTTCGTTGAACGAATAAATCTTGCCACGAGACGGGATCTTGATGTCCGGATGGGTCAAGATGAATTCTCCTAATCCATTATCCAACGTGAAGCCATTGACACCATTCCCTGTCGACAGAACGAGGTTTGCAGAAGATCCATACCTAGATCAGAACACTCAGTAGGCATCGAGGAAGTTGATAGGGTAAGCCGTACATAGTATATCCGGCAGCAACCATCTCACTACCTGGCTTTAGAACATCTTCGATCGTTCCAACAGATCCTGGTAGCTAGTTGGATGTCGATCAATCGATCGAGTGGAGGCACTACGGACACGATGCTTACCACTTGATAAATGCCAAATATAGTACCGATATTGACACCAGCATCAATATTACTGCTGCCGTCCAGTGGATCGAATACGACGCAGTATTTGCCCCGATTACGCTCGTCAATTATCACCGCTTCATCCAGTTCTTCGGAGACGAGAACGGCCGTCTTTCCAGAGGCACGAAGAGCATTAACCATAATATCATTTGACAATACATCGAGCTTCTTCTGCTCTTCACCTTGTACGTTCGTTTCACCGGCTAGACCAACACTGTGCCATCGTGATACATCACGTGTGCATGTGATTCATGGCCATGATAGAGCCGTCGGGGGAACATTCTGTTAGAATATGGAGAGAAGTGTCGCACGAGGTGACGTACAGGTTGATGAGACGCGCTTTGCGAACATTCGTCGCGATGAACTTGGAGGTCAATTGGATCGCATTGAGGAGCATTGTCAGATCACCCGTCGCTCGAGATCCGAGACGAGATTGCTCCGCTAGGATATGCCTATGCGATGTTCAGTTCATGCTCCGCTACGCACGGACAAACGAGAGAAGGACATGCCTAGTGAGGGTGATCAGATCTGTTGTGGGGAGTTGTTCTTCAACGCCGTTCGACATGGCAGAAATTAGATTGAATTCTTCGAGTAGTACACGAAAGTGTTGGTAGAGGTCAAGAAAGCAAGCCAGGTTGGTTGTGTGGAACTGGCCACGGGATCGGAGTGCCGGATCCTGTTTCGATGTGAGGGCCTTATAAGCAAACAACACCGCCCAAAACTGGCCCGGATGTTCACGGAAAGAGCTCTTTCTATCCAATCACATGTAGAATCCGTTGGACGTTGGTGTCCAGCGTTCTACCTATCGTCGGGCATGGGCGGACCGCCGTTCCGTCTCAAGACTGGGAACTCGCCATGAAGAAGGAATGTCGATCCAGTTGTAAAGGTCTGGAGTTCCACTGAGGTGCGGAGAGCCGCTGGGAAAGGCCTTTGGCGGCTGAGATTACCGTCTGGGTTCAGAAGTTGATCATCAGGAAGAACTTCGTTCAAACTGCGAATAGGGACAAAAATTTTATGAGCGTTCCACCTAAAAAATACTTTTTTTTTGTCAAGATCACGATTAATGCTTGTAAGAAACGGAGAGCAAGTGGCTAATGCTACGTAGCGTCGCTCCTCTTCGCCGGCTCCGACCAAAATTTCAACATGTGCGAACACAACAACAAAGAACGATAATAAATCAAAATTCAGGACTTCAGCGTGTCGTTCGCGCTCAAATGGGTCAAGACTTGCGACGAGTCGGAACCCTCGTTCTTCTTCCACCTCTGATCGCTTTGACATACGTCGCTGCGTTCGCCATAGCAGGTTTTTCAGGGTTTCAGATATGGCTGGAGAACGTGGAAATGGCTGCCGGCGATATCTCTCCCTGGGGATGGGAGCTTGAATCTGAAGACTGGACAGGAGGGCCTAGAGGGGGAACCGATCCAGCATTGGGCTTCCTTCCACGCTTTGCATTGCGCTCTGCGTGGTTTTTTCAACACTGGACAGGCGAAAGATCCTATGCAGGACGACCTGAATCGTCTTACGTTCCGACTGCGTTCTTCAAGGGAAGAGGAGGTGATGAACTCGCAGAACGTCAAGTTGCATGGACTATACAGTACCTTCTTCAGAAACAACGGCCCATCCCACCTGCTGTGCTCTTACGCCACGAAGAGTTACTCGAGAGATTGGGAACACCTCCTGCGCTGAACCAGGCATGGAACGAGTGCCTAGTACTATTAAGCCAAGCTCCAAAAGGATCCCTAGAAGCTGCTAGATTATCTCTCAAGCTTGGAAACTTGGCTGCTCGGATGGGTTTCAACGAAGGTGCTCTCCGTCTTTGGAAAGAGGCATTGACACCACTGTCATCTGAGGCGGACCTTTCATCGCCCATAACACCAGCTCACCAGCGTCACCTCGCCGACGTGTATCTTCAGCTGTCGTCATTTTCTACATCCAGCGAAAGCATGACTCTCGCTCGAGACATGCAACGTCTCGGATCAGATCTTATCGCGAATTTCCTCAATACCATTCCCTCTCAGAATTCTTCCTCCGAAGAACGACTCCACCATCTGTATCTGCTTCACCGTCGTGGCGTCTTGGGACTTCAACATGCGGAGATTGAGCTCACGACGACGTCGGATACAAAAGCCACTCTTGATATCTTGCACAATGCCGCGCATTCAGCTCGCACTATTGTCGATGCGCTGTGCACGGGTGCAGTGGTGTCACAAGAAGATCGTTTCCCGCCCACCAGAATGGATCTACAAGAGCCTATCGTCGATAAATCCATGAACAAAGCTTACTCGGGGTCGAAAACATTGCGCGCTCCCGCTGGTGCGCTCTTACGTGACGCCAGAAGGACAGCGATGCAGGCACATCTCCTTGAGGGCGCTCTGCTCGAGGGCATGTCCACCGTAATGAGAAATTCTGAGCGGGTCAAGACGGAGGAGGCCGCCCTGCAGTCGTATCGACGAGCTCTTACATGGGCTGGCACGACGGTTCAACGAGGCACGGCCCTGGGGATTCCACAAGCCGACATTATCAATATTCAGCAAAGAATTGATCGACTCCAGGCTCACCTCGATTTGCAGGCCAGCTAATCGGCAGACATGTTTCCTATTCGTCCGTTCGATATCTCCCGTATACCTCATCTTAGTTGCTAAAATAATAGTTTATTTTGCAAAGAAGGGGTTCGCCGCCCCTCTTCTGTCTGTCCCACTCATAACACCTCCATTCAGTTTCAGGTGGGTGCACGAGGCAATTGTTGATTCCAACCTTGGACCCATCCATAGCGAGGTTGCCCTCACCAGAACGGTCGCTATCAAGGTCGTATGGATTCCGACGGACAGCAGCATGAGCCAGCGGACCTGGATGCCCCACCTCGAGGATCGGATGTCGCACTGAATTATACAAACCAGACGCAAGAGGAGGCAGCTCGCCCGCCCGAGGAGCAACCAACAGATTCTATGGAGATTGCACCTCCATCCACCTCGAGCTGGCCGACTGCCGATCAAAATGGCTCAGCAGGAGCCAAACCCGTATCCGGCGGCTATACGGACGACCTCTGGAACCTTTCAGAGCCCAAAGAGACATCAAAAGAGAGAAATACTAGTGGAAGTTGGGGGAAAGGAACAGAAAAGGCTTCAGAAAGTCGGTCCGGTTGGGGAGACAACTCTGGGAAGGAGGTACCTCGCCCGTTCGAAGAGAAAACAGCCAATTCCATGGAAGTCGTCCCCTCATCCACCTCGAGCTGGTCGGCTGCTGGTCAAAATGGCTCAGAAAAAGCCAAACCCACATCCGGTGGCTATACGGACAACCTCTGGGATCTTTCCCAGTCTAAGAAGGCATCAAAAGAGAATGATAATAATGATAGTTGGGGGAAAGGGACAGAGAAGGCATCAGAAAGCCGGTCCAGTTGGGGAGAGAGCTCATGGGGATCGTCCTCGCCTACCAAAGAGTCGTTGGCCAACGACTCTAATACTTGGGGAAGTTGGAATACGGGGACCACAGTAGATAATTTATCTGGTTCCAACTCGTTCAGCAACGGGTGGGGAACACACGACACATCACCCAGGAAGCAAGGTAGCTGGGGTAGCAAGAATAGATGGGAAACAAACAACTCTTTGTCACAGCAGCTGCTCCCACCTCTGGGACGCGCCCGAAGACAGTGGGGGCCATATCCTCGTACCAAACCTCCATTTTCGTCTCAGGATCAATACGACGCACCTGTCATCTCGCCTGTCATTGAACAACCCTCGGACATGTCGGTTACGTTCGGCAACGTTACACAGGCTGTGAGTCGATTGGAGATTACGACCCGGAGTTCAATGGTCGATGGGAATTCGATGAAGGATGCCATAATGAAGCATATGCAGTAAGTCTACACACTATGATTTCTTTTATTACTGCTAACGACCATAAGGCAAATCGTCAGGTGTGTTGACCGCCCACTCTGCAAACGTCGAACTTAATGCCTCCGAAGGATCCACTATGAACTCAGTGACTCTCGTAGTCAACTGAAATCTGCTGAAGTTGGTTATGCCTCACGACGCCAGCAGTTCGCAGCGAGAATAACAAGGGCGAAGAACGAGGATGAGAGAGCAGCTGTGGAGGCGGAACTCACTGGGTATAAGCTTCAAATGGTCCAACAGGAGAAACAATTAGAGTTCCTCATCAATACCTTTGAGTCGGCTCTCCACAGTGAGGTAGGCGAGTTGGAAAAGACGATTTCGCACCACATCACAGAGAGAGTTCAGGCCGCCGTCCTCGATCTTCTACGAGCCATCGGTGGTCCGCCTTGCAATGTCCCCAATGTTCTGGAAAAGGCCTTACTCACCGCTGCCCCTCAACTGGTTGAAGAATATATGGCGAAGGCAGCGCAGAATCATCGAGATTTGGAGGCGAAGGTGGAGACAATGCGCATGGCTGCAAAGGTATGCATTGGTATGAAGGATGCACTCTATTAACGTTGATTTGGATAGGAGAAAGACAGGATCATTGCCGACATGAGTGAGCGACTGTGTCGCTTGGAGCTAGAACAAGAGTCAAGAGGCAGGTTCAGCGGCTCACCTCCCCCTCCAACGGAAGTAGATCAACTGGTCGATACTGAAAGTCAACAAGACTTAGTAATGGAGCCGGCCACTGGGGGTTGCATCGTGTTCTAGTCCCGCCAAAACTCAAAATGCAAACTGTATCATATTCGCGACGAGATTATCTGTGTCATATTCGCATTCAATAATGCATGTACAATACAACGAGACGAGACGAGGGCCGACTTCTACCAAGACATGTCCATAATTACCAAAAATAATACATATCGCCTCAGAGAGATAAGCAACCACGCCTCAACGAATCTGTCCCCTCAACATGCGTGTCGAGGTCGTGGAAGGAGCTGGCTTTCGCCCGATCTCTTCCACTCGTAGGTCGCCCGCATCTTCATCAGTACCATCAACCTCTCCTTGCCCAGCGGGTGTGGATGCGTTAGTCGTCGCCTTGACTTGAACGACTTCTCCCTTTCTGATCTCACGAAGGACTTGGCGACAATATTTGAGCTTGAGTAATAGCTTCTCCCTAAGCGCCTGTTCTTCAGTGGTTGATCCTTCGACAATAACATCTGACAAGAAAAATTGTTGCAGTTCATCATCTTTGCTGATGAACGCGACAATGTGACCACGATGGTGCAGAATGAGCTTCGTATGGTCGTAGAAGTTAAACTGCTGCCAGTTAGGGAGAGCTTCGTTGATGGAAACCCAACAGACTTACCTGAAGCACATCATTGCTAATCTTGAAGAGAATGGCATGCTTGAGGCGTAGATATTTCTGAACAAAATCCATGCCTGTCGTTCGGTCTTTATCCATGTATGTGTAGGGGTGATCACCGTAGAGTTTCTGCATTAGATACGTTGAGAAGTGCCCAAGTAAACGTGTCTTATCACTCAGATCGTCGGGGCGGTTCGCTACGTCGTAGTGTTTCCTGACGTACGTCGAGCCACTTTTACCACGTCGTACGACATATTCTAGGTGTCTATGCGTCGATAATGAGTCAACTTCAAGCGAAATCTGTCTCTATCACCTACTGTTCATTCGGAGACATGATGAGAGAAGTGCTGTCGTTGAAATGAGAGGCAACCGTTCCATCAGACATGGCATAGCCCATCCCATATTTGCTCGAGTAATCCACCCAGCATATTAGGAAGTTGGGCATCGGTGGAATCTCCTTGAGTTCCGCTGCGAGATGTCAACAACTGTTGATGGAGGCGTAAAGCAGTGTTACCTGGAGAGTTAAACGTCGTTCCTCGACTGATACAATCGAAGGCAGTGACGAGTGTGAGCTCTGCCGCGTTGAACGCGTTCAACTTGATGTTCGGATCAACGCCAGCCACAGAGCTCTTAAGTGCTGAGAATCGTTCAACGCCGAGCTGAATCACAGAATTAAAGGGAGACCTACTTGGTATTCCGCTACCACGGGTACTACCGGACAATTGCGATTGTTTCCTCGTCACCCTGCCTGTTCCTTCATCCTCAGTAACGGCTGGGGATGCGGAGGGTAAAGTTGCGGTCATTTGGGCGACTATCCTCGCTTTTTGATTCTCGATCACCGTACTCCTGCCGTATTCCTTGGGCTGCTTCGGAAGATAAGCCATCCCTTCGGTTTCTCCTTCCTTTTCCTCATGAATACCCTTCAGACCAGTTGTTGCACGCTTGGAGTTGGTAAGTGCTCCGATTTCTTTTTCCCTTGCAGCTGTTAGCCGTTTGATTAGATTTTCGGAGTCTCGAGGAGCGACAACGAGGGGTTGTTTGGCGGAGTGCAACAATATCGAAATGGGAGATCCAGGTTGCACGGCCTTCTGGAAGTCGCGTTCTTGTTGTGCGGCGGATGTACTAATGACTGCAGGCGAACTAGATTTGACGGCTTGAGCGGAATCAACGGCATCTTCGTCCTCCTCTGACCCCTGTTCGCGAAGAAGCGCGGCTTCGCGGATGGCCAATAGGTTCTGGCGAGAGTTTGCCAATGTTAGATTGCGGAAGGAGGGTACAATATCCTGTGCAGAAGATGGGATTGATGCTGGTATCAGTCCAGCCGTGAAGAATGGATGTTCCAAGACATCTCGGAGTGGAGGCCTCTGGGCTGTAAAAACTCAGCATAACCATAGGGATACCGCGAGTCGTGCACTCACCAGGATCCTTGGTCAACATTGCGGCAACAAGGGATTTACAATCTTGCGACAACGGGATATCGGCTGGAAACTCGTATAAGTTGTCACGAATTCTTTTGTAGATTGCTTTGATTTCTTTGTTTTGGAATGGAGGTTTTCCAACAACCAGAGTATATAGAATAACACCTATGGACCAAATATCCACCTCAAACGAGTGACCATTTACCGAATCGAAGAGGACCTCGGGAGCGATGTAATTTGGAGTGCCACAGACAGTCCTATCAAAATAGTCAGCTGTCTTATGCGTCATTCGCATAGGAAGCCCTTACTTTTTGCGATCTCCAGGGTTCTCGATCAATGCTGCCAATCCAAAGTCTCCGACCTTGACGTTCATGCGACCATCCAAAAAGATGTTTCCCAGTTTCAAATCCCTATGGATCACCTGATGATTGTGCATCCATTCACTAGCTCCGATGAGTTGGATCAGTAATACTTTAGCCTCTAATTCCGTTAACCGCTTTCTACGGCGTATGAGATCGACAAGCGACTTTGATCCAAATATGTCGTCAACAAACGCGGCATCGAGAACGGAAGAAAGAGGACTCACGCCACCTTGACACAACTCCAACACCATGTACACATTCTCTTCATCTTCAAAACACTCTTCAAACTTGACAATGTTCGGATGGTTGAGGGACTTGTGAATCTTAATCTCCGCAAACAACTATTGAAGCCTGGTCAGTTGACGGTATCGCGAAGGACGAAACTTGGTAGAACCTTTGTCCTATTCTTTGTTGTCTTCAAGTCTGCCTTGCTGATGACTTTGATAGCATGCGGAACACCTTGGGCGTCCTTGGCCTCGTAAACACGGGCGAAACCACCCTGTGGAGAAGGCACGTCGGGGGATGAGCGTCGACAATACAAGTCTATTTCTTCGTTGACAATACGTACCTCTCCTAAGAAGCCCACTTTGTGAAACACTAGCGTCTCTTTGTGATCGCGAATAATCGCAGGCGGTGAGGGCGGTCGAACCTTTTCCTTCTTGGGCTCAGGGAGTTGTTTCTCCTTCTGCTGGGGACGATGATCTGTAGTCGGTTTTTGTTGCGGTTGAGCGGAGTGCGGCATCTGGGGTTTCGGTTTTGGTTGAGATTGTGTTGGGACGTTGTTACCGTGTCGTGCGTCTCCAAACGGCAGTCTGGGACGTGGCTGATGATGTGCTGCCAGTGCTGCAATGGGAGTGATACTCATGCTGCCTGTCGTGTTCACCGACGGGCGCAGTCGTTTTGGTTTTTCGCTCTGTGCACTCTTTTTGGGTGAACAATCCTGAACAACGGCTTTAGAGCTCAATTTTTCTGCACCTACGGCAAACAATCCCTCCGCTGGCCTTGGTCGTTGGAAGTGGCCGGGTACACACGGGTTTGAAGCGGAGTCTCAAATTCTCATGAGCGTGATATCGGCCGTATATCAATAGATAACTTTGCTATCTAAGTTCTACACTGAATAGCTCTATTAGTTTTAAACCTATCTTCGCGTGTAGTCCACTAATCTCCTCTCCGGTCAAGGTTCTACCCTGTGTTCAGCATTGCGAAGAGAAGAAGGGAACAAATAGCCCACCTATCTGGAGACCTATAGCTTATTCTATATGCTCTACTGGACCTTCCGGTTGATGGGTGAACAAAGCGATCGATCTACAAACATTCAGAATCAAAACGGCCGCTGCCAGCTGCTACAATCATATACCTCTTTTACTTCTTCCACTAATGACCCAGCTACCTCTCTGACGGTGTCATATACATCGTTTTCATGAACGTCTCGGTCTTTGAGCCAGAAGCTGACGTCTTTCCAAGAATTCGGGTATTTCGAGTAAGGTCTGAACTGCGAAACTGTTCCTTCCTTGAATTGGTTCAAGAATCGAAGATCAGTTGTCCAGAACAGACGGATATCCGGGATCTGGAATAGGACCATTGCTATTCGCTCCAGTCCCAACCCGAATGCCCAACCAACGCGGTCCTTAGGAACACCTAGGGAGTGCTGAATACGTGAAATAGGGATGCTTAGGGTCTCACCTGATCTTGTGAGAGCAGCCTGTTGCATGACGCCGCAGCCTAATATCTCCAGCCATTTCCCGTCAAACAATACCTCCACTTCGTATGATGGAGATGTCCAGGGGAAATAAGCATCGATCCAACGTATCTGTAGGGGGCCATCCCCTCTCCGGGTAGCGAGCTTGCCAAACAGAGCGTATATCATACTATTCAGTGAATGCTTTAGATTAGCATTGACGAGACGAGCATGTTCTAGGTTGTGCCATTTCTGATAAGGGTTTGATTCACCGATCGTTGACACGTCCTCGACCTGTATATTGACTGCGGCCAATGATTTCTCCAGCTCTTCATTCTCCTTTGCCAGTTCCTCCATTTCAGAAGGTTCCACGACGCGCGCACCCTCCATCTGATGAAAGACTGGATAGTGGCTTCTGTCGATTTCGTCGCGGCGATACACGTCGGCGGAGAGTAGCCACTTTGGGATCCCACTCCGAAAGACCTGGATTTCATGGGCACTGGTATGTGTTCTTAGCATCCAATCTTTATTGAGATAATACGAGTCCGAGGGCCGTCTCCCAGGATGATCTGGTGGGAATTCCAATTCGTCAAAGTTTTGTTGAGGCGTAACGATGGGTGGTAAGGCGGTAATGGGTATAAAGGAGGACCCAAAATGACTCTCTATGAGAGACCTGACTATTCCTATTGGATGGTTTTGCTGTAGATAGATATTGCGTGATAGATGGGAGAGAATCGAGGGCCGAACATTGGTGAACTCGTCAGGAGGGTACTGAACTCCGT
Organism: Serendipita sp. 399; assembly: GCA_019627685.1. NCBI lineage: Eukaryota > Fungi > Basidiomycota > Agaricomycetes > Sebacinales > Serendipitaceae > Serendipita > Serendipita sp. 399. The sequence goes on along the minus strand of WSTO01000011.1, from coordinate 49,944 downwards.
TAAACTGAACACCCTGGGAGATAGTAGAGTATGGGCGTGATACGACGCGTAGAGGCTGGCATCGAAGAGCGCGAAGAAACATGATATGCCTACACTTTGATGAGTTGAACATTAGATTCTACAAGATACTAGATCTTCATCTTCGTTAATTTACGTACATAGGCCCTTTCCGTGGATATGTCTAGCGTCGGCCGTCGTTGTCGAAAGAAAAAGGGTCCAGGTTCGATCTAGCTTGTTCTTTGATTTGCAAGAGCGCGTTGTAAACAGTGGCCAAAGCCCGCATAAAATCCTCCTTGTTTCAGGCAGACGTACCTACATTACAACTGATTAAGATAGTAACCCATTGAAGGTACTTATTAAACGGGTCGAACCCTCCTGACGAACGCCTAAAGCCACGAAGCTATTGTCGAATTGGGCATGCAAGTCTTATGCAAGTCTTGGGAATAAGTGAACTTTTGAAGCGTAACGGAAGGTGAAGGACAATATTTGCGGATCAGCTCCTAGACTGGTGCTTAGGAAGTAGAAAGTTCTTATAACTTAACGCGGCTTCTAGCGTTATCTGGTCAAGCAGAGCGAGGGAAATACGTATACAGCTTGATTATAAGAACTGAGAATTCCTATAAGGTAGGTAAAACTAGCATATATTATATCCAACTTTTGCACACCGGGCCAATAATACCTTCAGGCGTCTTCCTTCCATTGGCGCATCTTTTCTGCAATGACTTTCTGCTTCGCTTTTGATGCTTCTCGATTCTTGGTGGTTCTATCTATCCTCTGTGAGACGTCAGAATCTACGTCGTCTCTCCTACTTTTGGCTTACCTCTCGCCGAAGGCAATCATTCAAGTCTCGTTTGATGCTATTACAGCCTCCAAAGAATTTGTTGAAGAATCCAGCTTCCGTTTTACTGTCAATACAAGCGGTTTAATGCTTCGCTTGCCCATACATACACTCGTGACAGGCATACAAGGCCTCTATAATATCTTTACAGGCTTTCCTGAGACATCAAAAAGCTGTTCAGAACGTAAAGGGATGTCCGCGTACCAATTTCTTTGTCGCTGACCAAATGTGGATGCATTCCAAATTCGAATGAGGTGACAACGCATACAAGGGGGGACTATATACTCGACTAGCGAAGGACAGACAGGAGAGTTCGACACGATGGAGAGAAAGGCATGATCGCACAAAGGAGCGCCATATGCAGTAGTATAACCTGGATTATCGAATCGACAATGAGCCAGATTCGAAAGGAGCGCTCTAGAAAATCCTTAGAGATTGAATATATTGATAGTAGGTAGAGAGTGGGGAAATAATTATCTATCGTGGTGCCCAGCGATGAAAATCGAGCTGATCAATAAACTTGACGCTTCGGTTTCGATCCCTTTGCCGACGTATTGATACTAGCGCTTTGAGGAGAATGCTGTTGCCCGACAGGACTGCTGGCTTCGTCTCGTGATTGTCTCTTGGACCTCGTAGAAGGTCCACCACGAACAAGAGGTGATGATGTCGGTGGGACAGGCACCAAAGGCTCCCACTGACTAGAGTTGGGGTGTGGAATATCTGCAATGATAGCGGTAGAGTTGCTACGAGGAGTGAGCTTCTCTCGCTTATTGGAGCTTCGAGAATCAGATGGTGACGCTGGGGGAGAAGACGTTGTAGTCTCAGGAGACGACCCAGGCGGAGACAATGTAGGTGCTATGTCATCGCTTGGCGTGATCGGTGACTGATTTGGAGGGGTATTGAGGTTAATCAGTTCGAGCTCTTCCACCATTGCATTCATCTTTTGCTTTCGGGCATACGCCCAGTCCTTGCAAGCATCTCTGAGATCCTTCAAGTGTTGGGCAAAGTCGTTGTAAAACTAATAGATAGAAGAAATATCAGAAGCAGTGGCAATATTCCCCTGTAGCACAACTCACCTTGAGGCCCTCACCGCAATTTTGCACAATCTCCTTGTATTTTGTATAAGCTGCGTTGAGATTTTTGACGAGCTTCTCCAAATTCTTGTTGATGGGATCTTCGTGACGGCTCTGAAGAAGAGCCGCGTTGCGTTCCTAGGTGCATCGTTAAGTACCCATCAGACACAAATATGACTAATTCTCACTTCAATCTTCTTCAAGAGTTCCTTTTGCTCATTTGCCGTCGCCGTAATCTCACTCTTGAACTTGTCATACTTCTGCAGCTCCTCCTCCATGACATCTTCGAACATTTCGGCTTTGACTTGTGTCCACCGTTCAAAGCCTACAGCAACAAGTTTGATGCGATCGGAAATATCATCCCCAGAGGAGAGATTCTGAGCTCTGATCAAGCTATGTTGACGATTCCGCCGTAGCTCATCAAGAGACTCCAAATGCCCTCGAAGGATACGAACGTGGGATTTGGTTTGCGTGGAAAGCGGCGATGATGGACTCTTAGATGCAGGACTAGTCATAGGAAGACGTTGAAGCGAAGCCTATTGGGGCGTCGTGAATCGCCAAACGACAAAGAGAGGGCGATGGTTAGCTCACCTCATCGGATGCCAATGTCTCGATACCTGGCATCCAATCCATCCATTTCTCCTTCACTGTTCGATCAGTATCATGTGCTCGCTCCAAGACAGAGTTAAAGTGTTTGGCTTTTGCAACGAGGTCCTCATTGGCGAGTTGCGAAGGTTCGTTTGACCATTTGGGACCGAACCTCTTCCGATACATTTCATCATCTTCAGCTTCGGCATCCAAAATGTCGTAAATCTAAGAACAATTCAGATAAAGAGCTTCCTCCTTCGCCTGATTCACAAACCTCGACCAGGAGTGATCTATCTTGGGCCGCTAGTGCCTCTACGTCTTCGAGTAGCTGATGAATGCGTAATGGGCCGTCGTCTGCCCGCACTTCTTCAGCCTTGCTCAACACTGTAGCTGGGAGTGCAAGCGGCCTATCCAGAATCTCTAGTGCGGCTGGGAGATTGCACTCTTGGAGCTTCCTATAGAATGCTTGAGAGAATGATCTGAATAGACAAATCCACTCACGCTGAGGCGATACGATCGTGATCTTGCTGTAACTGTCTCATGTTATTAATTACGGTGATCTTTCGTTCGGCATATATTTCTGGGATCGGCTTGAGTATTGCTATGGTCAATTGGTGCCAAATATCCAGCTTACCAAGAGCCATGCGTGAACCCCAGCTCATGAGATCAGAGAACAGAGCTTCATCTCCATTGAGAGCGGTCTGGGGATCCTTTAATCCACCAAGGACGGCACTATTCACGAGGTTTGCCGGCTCTATTATCTCGAGCGCGGAGATTGGAGGCACTTCTTGATGATAGATGTAGTCGTTGTCCCTTTGCGCCTTGGCAGTTTGCTCTTCAATCCATTTGAAGAGCGCCTGGTGAATAGTAAAGGTGAATTCCTAGCGACAGTTTGAGATGCGCACCTCGATGTCCTCCCGGACTACATCCTTTACACCCCTTCTAGCGCTATCTAGACCTTGTCTGGCACATACCAGTGCACTTGCTAACCGCGCAAGCTCTGAGCCAAACCTGTTTTGAGATCAGCACACAGCTGGCATAAATCGCATCATATTTACTTGTTATTCTCGCTATCATCCATACTCTTGCGGATTTGAGCTGCCGCCTCGAAATGGTGCTGCTTTGTTTGGAATTGTGCCATCCAGTTCTTGGTGAGAGTAAGCGGATGTTCGATCAATCTCAACTGAGTCATACCGAAGGGAGAGCCGAGGCAACAAGGGCAGGCGACGCCTGAATAGTAGAGTATGCCAGCCCGTAATACGAGGCCACCTATGAACCTTTAGTCTCGGTGACCGGTGACGTCCAACACGATACATACTTGTTGTGACAATCTGGCTATTGTGCTATTCCGGAGCGAGTCTACCGGTTGCTTAAGTCTAAGCTCGCACATATTCGAGTTTCTTACCCATGACCGCCTTCTGCCAGTAGCATTCAGCCGCTTGTGCAAGCATCAAGTACTCTAGGGCTTTGATCACTGGTTTGGAGAGATCGTTTGAGGAAGTTGGGTGCGCTAATGAGGAGACGAAAGGAGGTAGGGCGTTCTCGAGCAAATATGCGAGGGTTCCTGCCGCATTCTAGAGAGCAATGAGCTAGCTGTGAGACTTCAGCCGATCTGCTGCTACCTGGTAGTTTGCGGATGCCCGCTTGATTCCTTCAGTTGTGTCTCGATTCTGAGCTTCTGCGAGATGACAGAAGAGAGCGGCCAAGTTGAACAAGAGACAAACACGTTCATATGCGAGATTAGATAGTGATAGAGGTGGTTGAGGTGGCTGAAATGCATGATAATAAGCAATGGGTAAGCCGATCTGCAACGAGGGTTAACCACAGTAGGCAATGCGAGATGAGGCGCATACATCCACTGGCAATTTTGTGAGCATTAGAATGAGTTGTGCATGATATCTATATGCGGGGGTTCAAGGTCGAGCTTCTGGTTAGCCTTGCCGATCAAGATGGGCATGATGCGAGGGAGACTGACTTGAGAAACGCATCGACGGTGCTGGAGTGAACTGTTTGACCACTAACTTCTCTCCTCAGGGACTCCCAATGAGCAACATCCCACGTAAAGGCATCGGGGAGCGTGTCTGGGTGATACTTTGAGATGTACTGGCGAACTGCATCTGCGATTGGTGGCTGCGATGTTCGTTTGAACGGCAAGAGAAGCTGATTAGACATTCTCAGCGTATATTTCTAGCTTTTGCCGCCTACGCCAGATGGCGTTCAGCTATCGTCGGGTGCAAGCCTCGTGTTGAGCTGCCACAGAGCTCTCGTCGCTCAAGCCAGGCCAGGAGTCGGACTTTTCATTGCGTCATGCGATTCTCAGTAGAACAAAAATCGATAAAGGATAATGAAGTAGGAAGATGCTTTCGTGTCATTCCCGCAGAAGGGCATGCCTTCTGTGCCCGCAAACTTGTAGCTCAGCCAAAATAAGGAGGCGTAACGCTCACTGAAGCCAGGTGCTCAAGATGGTAGGATGCCTCAGATATCATGGGAAAAACTGAGCACAGCTACTACCCTATTCGAACTTGATACTATGGCTCTGCAGCTGGTCCGAAAATCAGGGTTCCAGGGAAGACATCCTGAGGGGAATCTACTCACCGTGATCTCTCCTCCGCGATAACTGCCTCGTTTTTTCTTATTCTTCTCCTTCCTGAACCCAGAACCACGGGTTACACCAAGATCCGCTGCGGCTTTTGCCCCATAATCATCTATCGCACCGCCCTGCTCAACGTAAGCACCCCTCATCTAGACTGAGATTAATGAGGACATACTCTAGCAGCAAATGTATTGTCTTTCAGACGCGTATCGGCGAATTCCACCTTTTGGACTTTGACGCGTTGGAATGGAATCCCCCCTCTTTGCTTCCCCGTATTGGACGATTCAATTTGTGAGGATACCTTTTTCATAGTTGTCGTTTCTGCTTGCGTGGTTTTGACGCCACTTTCCGTTCGCTGCCGCTTCACTACTTTCGCACTCTCTACTCCTTCGAAAGCCGGTGCACCTGCATGAGCTTTCACGAATTTGCTAGCTCCATTGGTAACTGATGACGAGGAGTTCCCTGTGGTGAGCTTGGGCTGAGCAATCTCCGTTTGAGGGGTTATTGGTGCCAACAAGACGTCGGCGATCTTTGTTTCGTCTTCCGAGTCCGAGGTAGAGGAACTCTCGTCGACTTCTAGTGTCGATTTCACTTGTAATTCCGAATCTTTGCCTGTACCCAGTTTGGGTCGACCGTTAGGAAGAGGCTTCGGTGCCGAGGTCTCGTTCTCCTCTGATGATGAGGTGGAAGAAGAGGACTCGTCAGAGTCTGAGAAATCGGAGTGAAGTATGATCAGTAACAGTCCCGTGTTGCTGGGAAAGGTCTACCTTCGGAAGAGCTGGGAATCGTCAGAAACACTCAATATTACGAGTTTGACGGATTTACCTTGAAGAGTTCGAAGGTGAACGTGGTCTTTTACCTGTCGTTTGTCCAGCCTTCAATCCCCGTATCTCCCCATTCAACTGCTCGATCGACATCTCCAGCTCTTTTACGCGAGCTGAGAGTTCTTTCCATTCTGAAACAACTGTTTCGAGGCTAGTATTAATTGAAGGGGCGATCCCCGACTTGATATTCGCTACTTTTGATTCCTTTGCAGCTTTTTTAACAGCCTTTGCGGCCTTTGTGTGCTCTCGAGACGACAAAAATGCGTGTATTAGGATATAGGTCTCTGTGATTCGAGTCAGAACCAGTTCAATTGCTGTAAAAAGGCTGACCAGCAAGATTTTCTTTAGCCATGGTTGAGAGCAAGTGCAACTTGACGCAACGCCACTCAAACTACACATCGATATTAGATACCGCTACAGATGGGATTCAAAGGAACACCAACGACAACAACTCTAGATGGTTCCAAACTCAGGATTGGGATTGTTCATGCTCGATGGAACGAAGCCATCATCAAAGCTTTGCTGGATGGAGCTACAGCAGAACTCGAGCGTCTCGGTGTCTTAAAGGAGAATATCGTGATACAAAGCGTCCCTGGGAGTTTCGAACTGCCATTCGCTTGCTCAAAGTGAGGGTTGTGTCCCTAGAAGATGTCTCTCTCTAACGAGAGTAGGATGATCACAGCGTCACAAAAACAAAATGTCGTATCAAATGACCTTCTATCTGCCTCGAACGTAAACTTAGGAGAATTGACGAACCCCACATCGTCTGCATTCGACGCCATTATTGCCATCGGGGTGCTCATCAAGGGGGCTACGATGCATTTCGAGTATATATCTGACGCAGTGTCCCAAGGTCTAATGAAAGTACAACTAGACCTCGGAGTCCCAGTCATTTTTGGCGTTTTGACCGCCTTGACAGAGGATCAAGCGTTGGAACGCGCAGGATTGGGACAAGGTGAGGCGAAGGGCCATAATCATGGGACGGATTGGGGTTCTGCAGCGGTGGAAATGGGAGTGGGTACAAAGGCATGGGGTGAAGGAAAGTTCCTCTAGGAGATGGGGAAATCAATCAATGTTCTTACTCTATAGATCAAACTCGACTCCAAGGTGCCAAAGCAAATCCAAACGCGACATAGCCAAAAATGTGCATAAAAATGATATCTGATGAGCGTCATCAGAATGAAAATGGACATAAATGATGAAATTCTCACCCAGTTTGCGTCTTGGGTGATCACGTATTCCTTCCATGGGAAGCGGAACGCCATACAGATTACAGAATGAATGAGAAAAGATGCATGGGAAAATCGAACCTTTTGCATTGTGAGAGTCAGGATTTCTGCTGCCGTGGAACTGACCAGTTCTTAGAAGGAGAAAGGCCTCAAACCAACCGAAGATGCTGGTATATAACTGCTGGAAGACTAGGAACACGATGAGTGACCTTGCGCGGAATTGACACTTGCGTACCAATAGACATCACAGCTCTCTTAAGAGCTGCCTTGGTCTTTCCGAACCGGTTGTACAGGTCCCATCCATGGTGTAGATGCGCTAGAACGGCACGTTTCATCGTCATAAGCTGCAATAGAATTGGATCATACCAGCTCCGAACCAGAGGGGACTCAGAAAGATCATGGAAAGGTTAGAAGCACCCGATAACTTCATGGCACCGATAATGCACGAGCGGAATACAAGTTCCTCTGTAACAGGTGCCTGATAGAGCGTCAGTTTGAGTACACACAAAGTAGATTTCACCCACGGCGAGAATGTTGCGAAACCCGAGCCATGTACCAAATATAGGGGCAACGGATTGATTGAATGACCATTTCTTCTGGAAAGGGAGCTCTTGATCTAATGCTTGTACGTATAATGGACCGGTATACATCAGCGGGGCCAAAAACCATGCACCCAGAGGAACTCGCGCTATCCCAGTCAGGCCTAGGAGTGAAAGGGTCTCTTTCAATGCCCGAAACTCTTCCAACTATTTCAAAGCTATTTAGTTATATCACGACGTCTTTACGGGCGACTCGCCTTCCACGAACGAGATGTTGCTACAACGCCGTAGAATGCCAGGCAGCTGACAACAGTGCTCAGAGAGACACCCAATAATCGTGCCTTGATGGTTGCTGGGTCATTTCTCCACCGTTCGTTTAAAGCTCTTGCCCGTTCCGCATTTGGACCAACTTCGGTCTGTTGAGCAGTGAAGACAAGACGACCGGCACGGAATGTGTAAAGGGAAGCAACATAAGATATGGCAAAATATCCAGAAAGTAGCCAAGCTTTTGCTGGTGAAAGTGGTGGTGGTTCGACCGCCATAAGGGCTGACTCCGAAGTTGAAACTTGACCACGACAACCATGTCGAAGCGACTCTATGTTGGAAGTAAATATCTTCACCAAAGCGCTTTCAAATCTCTTCTGCTAACACGAGCGGTTTACAGAACTGCCGATGGACACTCGTCCTGAGGACTTGAAGAGTTTTTTCGAACCATACGGCAAAATGGTTGACTGCCGCATCCTAACTGGTACGCATCGTATGTTTAGTACAAGCAGTTTTTCACCTATCCTGTTACATTTCAGGCTTCGGTTTTGTTGAATTTGACACCGCAAAGGTTTGTGTTCCTGTCGCCAGCAGCGTTTGCTTACCGCCTTTACAACTCGCTTCAGGATGCCGAGGACGTTGTCCGCAACTTCAACGGCAAGACATTTATGGGTTCAGAACTCATTGTTGAACAGGCCAAGGAGAGCCGACCGAGGCGTGGCTATGAAGACCGTGGTGGAAGGTGATAATAATTTCATTTTTTCACTCAACAAACATCTCCACTTGAAGATGATGAACCAGTTCACTTACACGCTATTTAGTTATCGCGGCGGCGGTGGCGGAGGCGACGGAGGATACCGCGGGGGAGGTGGTGGTGGACGTGGACCGAGGGCTCCAGGCATCCGTCTCGTCGTAACGGGAGTGTCTCGTGACACTAGCTGGCAGGTGTGTTCGACGATCCGTTGGTTTCTACACGAGCCACCTTCCCACCGCCGGCGTTCGCATCCTCTCTTGACTGGCACGATATAATGTCGCTCGGATGGCCACCTACTCTTGGGGGGTTCCCTCTTATCCTCCTCGTGGATATCGCATTGCTTTCGGCGAGTGTGATAACTTTGCTCTACCTTCGTGGAACCTATGCTCTTGGCTCGAGGTTACGGGGACTTGTTGTTGGAATATCATCCTTCGGGCTTCCGTGGCTGGCTCCTGGCTTTCTTTCGTGGATACATCCTCTTATTCTGGATCGTCTCCTTGGGCGTTATCTATCATAGGACCTCAAGGATTTCGCCCGTCAAGCTGGCAACGTTTCTTTCGCAGACATCGATCGCGATGTCCCTAACCAAGGGTGAGTAGATGAAGCCTTTTTTTGCGGTGACTAGCTTGATTGACGAGATTTCACAGTGTGATCGAATTTCCCACAAGGGAAGAAGCGGACCAAGCCATACGTGATTTGGACGGCAAGGACATTCGCGGCGTGTCTGTCCGTGTCTATATTGATGAGGTCCGTCATTCACCTCTAGTACTTCTGGTAATTGCTTAAATTGCGCCTAGCGTCGCTCTGGCGGTGGAGGTGGTGGTGGTGGAGGAGGTTATGGTCGGGGTGGTGGAGGTGATAGATACGGTGGTGGTGGTGGTGGCTACTCTTCCGGTCGTCGTGACCGCTCTCGTTCCCCCCGTCGCGGTTATGATGACCGCCGCCGCTATGATGATCGTGACCGTCGTCGTGAAGAACGACACGAAGACCGTGATGATAGGAGGCATGATGATAGAGAAAGGAGGGAGAGGTATGTACGATGGCTACGATGTCCCACCACCCTCTGACGCATTTTCTCAGATATTAGAATTCCTCCGATACACCTACCATGAGAGGGGTGTCAGCTTTCCAGTGATCTTGACTGTGATCTCAGTTCTATATGCAATATGCTACTTGGATTCATTCTTGCTCCAGCATTGTTATTTTTCAACATGAGTGAATTTCCACACAAGTCGCTGAGTGACAAGCGAAGAACCAATGACCAAACAGCATCGTCACTAGTCAACCAATTACGTGTGTTCAGTCTACAAGTTAGTAAAACGCAACAGAGTGGAGTAACGTATGAGGGTGGTTGGCAGTCTGTCGCTGTACGATGTTGTCCATCTCTTCGTCTAGATCCTCCGCATTCGATATCTGTACTGTATTCAGAACCTACTACTCTGTTGCTACCCAAATGACCCCTACATACCGCAGCTGCTAAATCGAGCATCGCTCGGCCGGCTATGAGAGCCTCTTCGTGATTATCCTTGATTTCCATGTTGATTATATGTACTGAACGATTGGAATCGCCGCCTCGCGAGAGCAAATCTATTTCCATCCTCGGAGCTTCAATTATGCTCCCGGCCTATGCCTACTACACTCACCATCGCAAACAGCGTCGAAACATCTTTCTTCGCACGTAATCACAACATCGACGACGGTTTTTGTGTCAACCCATCTTTGAGGGGCAATCTTGATCTTCCTATTCCTGTCTAGCATTTGCAGGAGACCGTTTTGTTCATATCTATATTCTTAGACATGAGAAAGCTCTCAAACTTTTTGCATTTGGTGAAACTCACAAATGTGCATCTTGTTGAGTGAGGTCGTCCCACATTTTCTGATAGGGCGTGCCAAAGTGATAGACATTTGGCGCGTCCACGGTTCTCCCAGGGAGACGAACCATCGACCCAGTTCCCGCTGAAATAACGTCATATCCGGCATTCCTAATCGACCAAGTTCAGACCAAGGGCTCCATCAGCATCCTGAAGGGGGCTGACGACGCACATGAGTACGTTGTGACCCTCCATTGAACGATTCTATAGATATCCCTTTGATGAGTAAAAGTCTTGAAAGAGAGAGAGACACTATGGACTTGCCTGATTACTCGCGCATACGACACAAAACAAGGGGCGACGCTTTTGGCGTCTTTTTGAAACGCCGTTGAGATATTGCGGGTCTGCTATTAGCAGAGAAGAAGATGTGGTAGCTTCTTGAGATATCGTTGTAGTTGAAGGTGCTGGATTGGCAGCTGTTGCAGAAGTAGAAGCAGAAGCAGCTGGCGGCGGTCGCCTCGGGTCTCTGCGTCGAGGGTCCATAAATCAGCTGCACCGGGACCTGAATGTAAGCAGTAAGTAAGTAGAATCTCAAGGAGGTCCTTGCGATGTAAACGACACGTTATTCTCAGAAGTACCTGTCTAGGTTCTTCAGATTGACCCGCTCCGCGACACGAAAAGTTGTCGTCGATTCAGCCCGTAAAGGGCATGCATAGTTGCGGGTCATTCCAGATACCACTCTGAATCTTCTTCGACGGATCATATAGAATGAGCATTGGACCTACTTTGGTATAGGAGAGCTGCGGTCGGGGGCAAGCTATTTGCTGCTGGTGGAACCCAAAGAATAATTTCTCCACTTAAAGGTTACAGTACATCATTTTTGTTCGAGACTAAATTGATGATTAAACGATATCAACGGTACATATTCATGACGATGAAGCACCAACGCCACTACCAAAGATCATATCAACCTTCGTTCTACGATCCCAAACGTGCACACCGTCGGTCAGCCGCCTAAAGTAAACAACACGGTGGAATGGAATCTAAAAAAGAAAGCAAAAAAGTAAGCACACGCGACCCTGTCCAAAACCCCGGCGGGGTCACTTACAAACGACTCGTCTTCCACTTCTCTCTTCCACGACGTCAACGCAACCTCCTTCACCCCCTTGAACCGATCCTCATATCCAATTACATATCCATCTTTAGATACTCCACCCGTCGAATCCCACATCAACCTATTGTACACATCGGTGCTCGTCCGCAATTTCGCAGCCGGAACATGAGGCGTCGCCTTCGTTTTCCCAGCCGCAGCTCGTTTTCGTTGTGCGGAAGAAGTCGTCTGGAAGCCATCCCATGAATCAGCGGCCGTTGTGTTGGCGTTGTTCTCCTCCGCTTGCTGCTGAGCAGCTTCCATGTCACTTTCCAAAGGAGCACCCTCGATCCCGATCTCGTCGCCTTCTTCTTCCTCTTCTTCCTCTGCTCGGTCAATCCCATGATCGGACCAAACAAACGGATCCACAACGACTTTCGGCAGCAACTGTGCACGCTTCACGTGGACCAAGGAAATGAATGTATCCGAGGAATCATAATATCGTGCATTTGAATGAATCTCGTGCTCAAACCCTCGTAAGCATCCCATCAAGGCCGCGTATATGTCAGCACTGCTCCTGGACGATTGCTGCTTATCCTCATCTCCGCTAGGATTCTCCTGGGAAGAAGAGGAGATTGGGGAGAGACCAAAGAGGTAGAAACCGTTAGGATCTCGTGCACCTGGTTCGGAGGTGACTTCATCTACAAGCCTCTGTGGCCATATCCGAGCGATGACTTCTGGCACGGCTTGGTGCAATTGAACGAGCAACTGAAGGCAGAAATGAGTACGTTGGATATCACATGTAGGAGTATGACTCGATCACTTACGCTGACAATCCTAGACTCGAGCCATCCAATAACAGCTCTGCCTTTCATGCAGTTCCCACCCCAGAAGTGAATATCAAGCTTTACAAACGCCTTGTGATTGTTGATAAATTCGTCCAAGGGATTCTCTCCGCATATATCCCTCCAAGACAAACCAGACAATAGTGCATTGTGCCCCTGCTTGAATCCACGGGAGAGCGACGTGACAGAGTTCCAGCTTGCATGATACGTCAAATTCGAATGCGGCTTTTCAATCGAAAGTACGGCCATCGGTTCCTTGGTCAACGTTCGCTTATACGTCACGTTCTTCGCGAGGGAAGGAACCGGGTAGACAGTATCCCGCTCCCAGTCCCATTCGCCATACGTTTGAAGAAAATGTTCAACGAGATGAGGTGCTGTGGCCGAGCGTGGGAGCGAAAGTGCAATGGAGGTGAGGAGAAGGGTAAGGTGGAAGCCACCCAAGTATCCAAAGCGCGCGCCGACGAATCCACGCTTAGAGAGGAACAACTTGAGAGCCCGATGAGCTGTGCGGAAGGTCTGCAGTGAAGGGACAAGGCGCTTGATGGTGAGCACGTCGCGATACGCATTCAGCGTGACCAAGCTGGATACTGGAAGGGCAAATAGAGGAGATTCGGAAGGCAGGCGCGCTATATCATCCCACCTTTCGATGAAAGAAAAGTCAGTCATCGATTTTTATTTTTATTTTGTTTCTTCATAGTGTGCGAGAGCCTTACCTTTCCACCAGCTTCGCTGCAGCACAATACTGAAGGTCGATTTTGATACCCAAAACTTCCAGCTCCATCATCTGTACCGCAGCATCCTTCACGAACCTCCTTAGCTTCACTGTTTCACCCTCAGCAGTTCGATTTGATCCCGCTCCTGTGCCTTGGCTCCGAATCCTCGATCGCGCAAGCCACCAAAACGTTCGCGGTGAAATGTTCCCGACAGCCAGACAATCGATATCGGAGTGGTTTGTATGCACTCCTAATGCATAACTCCCCACAGCCTCCAATTTAATAATGACCTTTGGGGGTGAGGGAGTGATGGAATGGTTATCTTGGGGCTGGTCGATGTCGCTTTTGTTCGAGTCGACAGTAGACCCTGCAGTGCCGGTACAAATAACTCGTCTCAGTATACCCAACGCCTTTGCCATATCCGCTTCTTGGGATTCATCAGGGAGCCAGTTGCTTCTCGAGAACATGTCAGCTAAATCCTCTGGAGTGATCCTAGCTGGTTCGAGTGTCTTTTCCTCAGACGAGTCCACCTCCAATTCTGTGTCGTTGTCGTTGTCGTAAGCGGTGACAGCATCACCCGTCGAGGTGACGTTCGACAAAATGTGGTTGCTCGTGCTCAACTTGACCTTGAGGCCCCAATGATCACTCGCAGGATCATCTCTGACCGCAAACAATTCGACGTCGCTGAGGATCAACTTTCCATCTCGCCTGACATAGATCCGGTCGTATCGCTGCCCAACTTTACTCTCTCGAGCAGTTTGTGCAGCCAGAGGATTGTGGACTGGATCATATGTCGCGAAACCAGCTCCTTGTCGTTGATTATCACCATCCTCCTGCCCGATGGAGTCCCCCTTCAAGGCAACGACCGCATCGTCGAAGGAACCACTACTCTCCATTGGCGATGTTTGAATTTCGTTGGGCCAATTTAGGTCTCCAGCTACAATCCAATCATCGTTGGGATGGCTGGTTCTCAGATAGGTAACCACACTCTGTAACTCCCGAGTCTTCTGATCTAAGGGAGCAGCAGAACGACCAGCTGTGAGGTGTATTGCGGCCACAACCAGCCTCGAAACCTCAATGGTTCCGTCTGTGTCATGAGGAATGTCGAATATGGCAATCGTTGCTGGTTTATGTCTCGAGCCGGTATCAATGATTTTTGGAGTGAATGGGTACTTGGAAAGAACGAGCACATTCCTCTCGTTCTCCAAAACGACCGATGGGTCCCGAGAGCTATGTTTGTAGACTCGCTGGATGAGCGGCGAGGAGAGGAGGTGCGATAGTGAGTGATCTGTCACTTCTTGGAGACACAAAATATCCGAGTTGGCATCGAGAATGTCCTCGATTATCCTATCAATTCGCGTTGACAGTGGGAATGCTGCGTCGTGTAGAATATTGTATGTGGATATGGAGAGCTTGCCCTTTTCCTCACCGGATACTCGTGCCTCCTGTACTCTTTCTTCCGGTTGCCACTGGTTGGTTCCTACCAAGGAAATGGGAGGAGAAGCCGGGGCAAGTTGGAATGCACTCTCGTTGTGATCATGCAGGAAAAGCTCGTCGAAAATTTTCATGATTCCACCATCGTCTTCATCTTTCTTGAGTACGACCACGCTGCCTAAAAGATAAAACTGTCAGGAGATGCATCGCATTGAGACGGAGAAAATCCAGTCTCTTACCAACGAGCCATTCGATATCCTTGACGCTTTCCCAGAGCAAATGTGCCTTCTGATTCAAGAACTGCGATGCTTCGATATCTCTACCTTGGTTTGGGGCCTGACCAAGGGTCATATGGGGAACGAAGGGCCTTCCCTTGTATCCACAAGCGCCAGATACGACCTTCCACAGTCTTTGAATATTATCACTCTCCGCTTGACTCTTCTTGCTTATCGTCAAATGGACCGTATCTCCGCCTGGTTTACTGAATCGATCGACACCGTCCAGCGTCACTTTAAACGGTTTGACGGCAGCGACCAGGGGCCGAAGCGTGTCCAATGTACTTTGTAGATGCACATCGGAGACAAAGGGGAACAGCATGGTGACATGTGCTGTCCATCGGAGACCCGCCTTGTCGTGGACTGCGCGGAATGGGTTTAGGCGATGGGCAACCGCTCGTGGAGGGAGAAGGACAAGGACATTGTTGTATGCGTTTAGAGCCGGTTTCGATGTAGATCCGGAAGCTGGGGAGGTTTGTGTAAATGAGGAGGTCGAAGTGGACGCCATGGATCGTAGTCCGCTGGAGAATATCAAGCGAAGGGAAGTGTAGGATTGCAGGTTTGTGATGATGATGATGTGAGTCGAGTCGACTCGTATTTATACGGATGTTTGCTCTGTCGAAACTGCGAGTCACTTGAGCCTCGGAGCCGTCGACAACAGTGAGCAGGCACCAACCTGTGCAATAAGACGAAGACGAGGCTCTAATCTCGTGCTTCAAGAAGAAGAGTGCATGTAAATGCGACGAAATAATCCAAAAAATCTGGCAACTATTGCTGTTTGAGGAAAGTGCAACGAATGCTGATTCCCTTCCAGTCCATTCCGTCCATGGGTCGAACTGTGTCTTCAAACGGGTCAGCGCCTGCCGTGGAGCCGCTCTTCAGGATGACTTGACTCTTTTGACGGCATGTTGAGAGTGCTTGGAGGCCACAACTGGTAGTTGTGGATGACAGCCAAGCGTCGAAAGTTGGTCGAGGTTCAGGCCGCTGCTCAGTTGTTTGTCCACACTTTGGCGTACGCGCGTCTTGGTTCCCTTCGACCTAGCCACTCAGCATCACTCTTCATCAGCAATCACTCTCTCACACACACTCATCTTAGAGAACTAAACACGACGATACGATACGATGGCTACTGGAGACGGAGGCGCATATAGCTACTCATTGACCGTGTTCTCTCCGAGCGGCAAGCTGGTTCAAATCGAACATGCTCTTGCTCGAGTGTCCCAAGGAACGACAAGTTTGGGTATCAAAGGTCTGCCAAAATTCCATTTCTTCTTTCCTTCTGTCTCCTCGCTCTCTACTCCCGAACCAATCAATCTTGAACTGACGCGTCTCCCCCTCGTCTCGTCCTCCTCGTCATCACACATATCCCCCTACAAACCAACGTTTCATTGCGATAATTCAGCAACAAATGGCGTTGTGATTGCAACTGAGAAGAAATCGTCCTCGCTCTTGATGGACACATCGATGATTGAGAAAGTATCGATGATCTGCCCAAACATTGGGATCGTATACTCGGGAATGGGTCCAGATTATAGAGTGAGTTTTCAACTCCCGGATCATCTCCGCCTTCCATTACGTCCAAAAAAGCAATGCCACACGTTCCAAACCTCTTTAATGGGAAGGGCACCCTCACACCTCCCCATCCATAGGTACTCGTCACAAAAGCAAGAAAGAGTGCACAAGCCTATTGGAAGATCTATGGCGAATATCCTCCGACGCGTGTCCTCGTTCAGGAACTCGCGACGGTGATGCAACAAGCCACACAGTCAGGGTAAGCCTCAACTCTCCTTTTGCTTCTTTTTCATAACGGCAAAGGGGTCCACTCGCTTAACAATAAACCAATATAAACAACAGTGGAGTTCGTCCATATGGGGTATCGCTCCTCGTGGCAGGCTACGATACCAACCGAGGTGCGACGCTTTATCAAGTCGACCCCTCTGGCTCCTACTGGGCATGGAAAGCGAGTGCCATCGGGAAGAACATGATCAACGCAAAAACCTTTTTAGAAAAGCGATATAATGACGACATCTCGCTCGAGGATGCCATCCATACCGCGCTGCTCACGCTCAAAGAGGGCTTCGAAGGTCAGATGACGGAAAAGACAATCGAGCTCGGAATCATCACCGTCCCCACCAAGGAAGAACTGGAGAGTATGACGATCGAGAACGCTGGGACCGAAAGACCTAAACCCACGTTCCGACGGCTGACGGAAGAGGAGGTCCGAGATTATCTAGCCATGTAAGACTAGGAACGAAAATTACTCTTCCTTTGTGACCATCATCGAGGTGCAGTTCTCAGCTAAGGACATTGTTCAATCCCTTCGGGACCGAACCAAAGAGGCATAACGCGTCTATCTCATCATCGCATCTTGGACATGTCGTTAAATGGACCGCGTTCACTTCATATCTATCATACAGCGGTTTTTGGTGTCGAAGTCCGTGCGGAACCAGCTCCTTAGAATGGCGACTGGGTGAAGCGGAGGTATGGCTAAGAGAGGCGATGAGTAACCAGCCGTCAGTGCCACCATGGAGAGAACACTCACGAGAGGGGCCGTATGATTGGGGAACAAATCCTTGGCCTGTTGGTCGTTGAGAGAGGCGTGGACAATGACATCGTCTCCCTTGTTCCAGTTAACTGGGGTAACGACCTGCACGAATCCGATGAGCCCCAGGCGATGAATTAAGGATGAGGTGAGAGGACTAACCTTGTGCTGGTCGCCGAGTTGAATCGAATCAATGACTCGGAGAATCTCATCAAAGTTACGACCGGTTTGAGCTGGGTAGCTGATCGTCAAACTAAGGAATTATTATTCCGTCAGAGAAGAGCTGGATGACAAGGACGTCTGAATGTACTCACCGGATGACCTTCTTGGGGTCAATGACAAAGACGGTTCTGACGGTGAAGGGAATACCCTTGGCATCGACGTTGGTGGCATCGACAGCATCCAACATGTCGTAGAGGGCAGAAATCTTACGGTCCGCATCGGCGATGATGGGAAATTGAACTTCAGTGGGCGCGACGGCACTCGATCCGTATTCATTGATGTCTTTGATCCATTTCTCGTGGCTCTCAAGTCCGTTAGCACTGAGACCGATGAGCTTGACGCCCCTCTTTGCAAATTCGGGCGCGCGACGGGCGACCTCTCCCAATTCGGCTAGTCACGGCGATCAGTTTGATATCTCACAATTGGCGACATGGGATAACCCACTTGTGCAAACGGGTGTGAAGTCTAGAAACCGTGTCAGAAATCTGTAATCGATGGAGGTCTACGAGCAATTGAAGATGGCTTACCAGCAGGATGAGAGAAGAGGATTCCCCAAGATTCACCGAGCCACTCGTGGAACTACAAAGTTCATTTGATGTTAGGATGATAGCACAAAGATTAGACGTCTTTGCTTACTTTGATGGGACCAGCGGTGGTCTGGGCCTCAAAGTCGGGGGCGATGGATCCAAGGCGAAGAGAAGGCATGATAAGTAGCTGATAGATGAAAGTCTTTGGTTTGCAGAGGGAGTACGATGAGAGCGAAGAGGCAAAGATTTAAGTCGCAAGGAGCTGATCCATCCAAGCCCCAAGACCTTTTATAGTGGAGGCCATTGGAGATCGCGCAATCACGCAATCGCACACGCCATAGAGCGTAAGCTGTTGTGCAGCGCGGTCACTCGTAAGCGCAGCGGCGAATGATAGCGATCCATTGGCTCGTCTGTTCGGTAACGCCATTACGCCCAGGCAAGAACCAATTCTGTAGGCCGCCCCATTGGTTTTGGATGGTTAACCAGAACACGGAGAATCCCTCTTGGATAAGTAGGTTTCAAAATTCAAGGTTTATGCGTTTAGAACCGACGCCTAGGGGTCAGGAATGACAATTCCATTCTCAAACGTTGTTAGCCTTCTAGCCAAGGTTTCGGGGCAAGAAAAAGGGATGTAGTCGTCCAAGTATACTACCACACGAATCCCTGCAGGATATGCCATTCGTTTGGCGAATGCCGATGAGACTGGACCTGGTCGGAGTTCAACGTTCAGGAGGTCCGATGGTGGACCCTGAGACCATCACACGGTGACGAAATTCCTCTCTTATTTTAGAAACATTTACGTATGGTAGATAAACACTATTGATGAGCTCTGCGAACTAGTTTTGTGGGTTTCACCTGGCCATTTACGTTGATCTCCGCGTCATCTGCGGCCACTGGGATGACCTTGAAGCTTGTCCATCTCAGAAACGAGAATTAGGCGGAAACCTCTATCGGAATGATTATGAAAATTGGATCGTCCATTGAAAATCGCATGGCCGTATGCGGCTAAGGATCTCAACCGCCTCCTGAAAGCGTGTCGATTGACGAGGATGAAGCAAATTGAGCATAGATGCGAGAAATCATTAATTCCTAGGTGTTCTCAGGCCATCCTCTGGCCTCCAATTGCCCATTTTTTGATCCTTTAATGGACAAGGCCAACGGCGAGTCCAATGGCCGCACACTCCGCTCGACGGCTGGCTCTTGCAATGCACATGCCCCCTGCAGTTGCAAGTCCTCGCCGAGTCCTCGAGGCAGCTTAACGCTCGTATTCGCTACAAGGACGGTAATCTCTCCAGATGTAGCCTCCAACCCGTTCAAGCCAGGACGATCGTATTGGGTCCATGCTCACCTGGTCATTCCAATCCGAGCATCACCAAACACCTCCGTACGACTCAGTACCGGGCGTGCGTTGTTATTACCATGACGAAGTGGCAATTGCTACTAGTAGCCGACCGGCCCAACGTCCCAGCAGAGCGGGGCGGCAATTCGTACTGGGGGGAACCACCGGCCGTCCCGTCTGATTGGACTTTAATGCTCGCCTTCATGATCTCTCCCTGTACCTACAAAGCAACCCTCTTACGCCGTTTTTGCCTTTATTCCCCCGGCCCTACTTTCCCCCTTGACCCGTGTGCCTACTTCTTGCCTCCTGCTTGCTGCAAGGCATCCCTTCCTCTTTTTTTATTTAATACCCACATCATTTCTCTTCTCTCACATGTGCTCGGAGCTTTCCTTTCGCTGCAACTGACAGGTTATCCTGCCATTGGCCCCTCTGTCTCACTCGCCACCAGCTCTTCAACATCTCCTCTGTACCATCTAATCCCAAAAGAGAACACTCATCATGCTCTCTTATACGTTTACGAGCGATCTTGCAAACTTTGAACACTCACCAACCGGCGCCACAGAGGTACGTCCATCGACATTCCCCCCTCTATACACCATTGTACCAGCCAAAAGCGATGCCGATATCTCATAACAACTCACAACTTTGCACAGGTGAATGACTGTGAGATCTCATCCGGCCAGCCTCCCTGCCATCCGAACATAACATTCGACAACGACGGCGGGCGGCGCGTCGACGATGTCTACACTTCTGCTATAACATCAAAGGAGGATGAAAAAGCATCTACGACGACAAATAATGCTCCAACATACGCGACGGTCCAGTCAATGTTGCAAATCTTGGAGAAGCGAGCCTCAAACCTACAATCCGAGCGAGATCAGGCAGAACGTGCATATGAGAACGCACGTCGCTCTGTAGACGATTATAAGGCCATGGTAGCACAATACTCACAGGAGAAACGAGACATGCAACTTCAAACCCAATCCAAAACCGGTCCCTCGACGATCGTCAACATCGGTCATCTCGCCAACCCTCCCCTCATTTCACGTCTCCCACTCGAATTACTCATCTATATTTTCCTCTATGTTCAAAATACCGTCGTAACGTCCCAAGTTTGTCGTTACTGGCGTCACATTACCCATTCGTCGCCTCGGCTATGGTCATCATTGCATATCCACCCGTCAAAGGGTGCAAAGTACCTCGAACAGCTTCTCGAACGATCCCGTGGAAACGGTCCTGGGATAGGTGGCGGCGTTGGGCTGGATGTCTGCTTCTGCCCAGTGCTCCCTCCTCAACTCAAGTCGAATCACTCACACCCACATCCACACCTTCATCCGCGCGCACATCTCTCCCATTCACCCGTATTCGCCTTCCACCCTTCGATGGTTCTTAATCCACAAATCGTATCTACTCTGATGCCTCATGTCTCTCGTCTCTCGTCTTTCGAAATCCATGCCACCGTTCCGGGGACCTGGTTGACGCTCCTTCCGATGCTGGAGCTCCCCGCCCCAGAACTGCGGAGAATGTGCGTTTTTACGACGCTCCCTGGCGACGTGGCCCAGATTGGGTTCTTCGGACACCATCTGAGGCTAGGACGTGGTCACACCTCCACATCACCATTACAAGGGGTCGGGCATCAACATTCTACCTCGTACCCGCAAAGCGGTACTTCGGATAGTTGGCTGCGAGGAAAGCCCGATCCGTCTTACAACCCCACTCCGAAACTGCGTAACCTACAAATGACGGGCGGGTTTCCCCTTTTGTATCATACGTCGCTTCTTAGGAACCTGACCGTCCTACGACTGGAGGCCGTCCCACTCGTGTATAGGCCCAACACCCGTCAATTGCGTGGCATCCTCGAGGCATGTCAGGGACTGGTGGCATTGAGCCTACTCGATGCTGGGCCGGTACCTGATCCCACTAGTCCACCAGGTGCACGAGACGACACAGAGTCTGATAGGATTTCGATGAAATCCCTGAAGGCACTGTCATTTCGGGACACGGAGATCCATACGGGGATCCAACCTCAGGCTGGGACTGTATTCAACACCCAAAACGGATTTGGTGTTCCCGTTGTCGGTATGATCAATACCCCTACGTTAGCCGGGAACGCTGCCGCATATCCTTTCCCTCCTGTCCCTGGCATCGCTACTGCTCTTCCACCCTCTGTATCGACGACCACCACGACTTTGCATTCCATGCCATCAATTGCCCACTTGGATGGTGGCATGGCCTGGTTCCTCGCCAACGTTCACATGCCCAATATCGAAACCCTGCAGGTCACGCTGGGCCCACATCCACTCGCGTTCTCGCCTGCTGCACGGGGGTTCTTGCCTTCTCCTTCACCCATACCACAAGCGTTCCCGATGGGTGCATATCGTCTGTCCCCTTCAACTCCCGCACCCGCACCCGTTTCCGTTTCAGCCTCCACCCCAACCTCTACGTACCCACAAGCGTCTCCAAATCCGTATCCACATGGGCAATTGAGCATCAATGCCTTGGCCGTCGGAAAGACGCGCGTCATCTTTGACTATGTCCGACTGTTGGACAGTCTTCGAGAGCTTTATCTTTGGACGCCGCACGCGGACGCGAGGGACATCAAGGGGTTGTTGAGCGGTCTGAAAAGGCTGCAAAGTCTGGAGATACCTGTCGTGCGAGACCCATTGAGCGCGCTGCACTTGTTTATGCCGCCTTCCAATGCGGAGCACCCAGAGGAGATCGCTTTGACGGCGACGGCGAGCTCTACGTTTGATACGATGCAGGATATGCCGGTGTGTGTCGTGGATGACAAGGACGTCGGAGGCTCAGAATGGCTCTGTCCAAATCTTGAAAAAATGGGATTGCCGTATATCAACGGAGTTCCACAACCGAGATTCGAACATGCGCTGAAGGAGGTGATCAAAGCTCGAACCATCTTTACTTCCGAAACGATTCATCATCCTTCGCCGTCGTCGTTGCCGTCGACCATCGATCGCTCTGGTGTCGTGCCGCTCAAATCGATTCTTGCCCCCGGCGGTCGCCCTCACTACGTCTGTGAAGACATGTGGCGCTGGATAGGCGAGAGAATGAGGATCGAGACGATACAGTCCTCTGAGACCACGGTCTCTGGAGAGTTCTCCGCCGAGAGAATGGATACCCTCTTTGACAGGATCGTAAGAGAGGCGTCGTGATTTATTATCAACGGCCTCGACCTTTATCCATCCTATTTTCCCTTCCCTTTTTTGTTCATTTCCCCCTTTATTTCAAACGATAATCACGCAAACCGTCATTATCTTATGGATCGTGCTGTTCGTAGGGCTGTTTTCGTTCGGAGAAGGATTCGGCAGAAGAAAATCACAACAACAAGACAATTACAGATCGGAAAGTAATACACCACTATTACTCGAACTCGGTACCGGTTACCCCCCAAATGCGTATAGACCAGAAACTTGGCTGACCTGTACATGCAATGCCTCGTCTTTCTTTCTCTCTTCCTCGCTCTCTGTCTCTCTGTCTCTCTGTCTCTCTCATCTACCATCACTGGTGGTAGTGCGTTTCGAAAATCTGGTTAGGCTGGATAATGCACCCATGTACGATAGCTAGAATGAAGCAAAGAGAAACACGTGACCTGATCTCTTATGGTCCGAATGATTGTAGTCCAAAACGGTGCACAAGGGCACGGGCACCTCGATTATAACTAGAAAGACTACATAGATGGCGTCGTCAGGATGGCCATCCAATACGCATATATGTGTGCAGAATAATACAATAATATAGCTTTGGTAAGGTTGACGGTACTTGATGGTAGGATGCGTACAAATGATGGGAATGGCTTGTGCACCTTGGGGATTGGAATGACCGGCAGGAGCTATAGGATAGCAGATACATGGATAAGGAATAGGGTCATTGTTCGCCCTATCGGCATGCGCGTGTATGTCATGTTGCGGTGGGTATACGATGGATATGCAGCGCTTGTACAGGTCAATCCGGTGTTGGTGCATGCAGCGTCGAGGAAGAAGCTGGATCTGGAATGGCAGACACGGCTTTAGTAGTCGATCCAGAAGATGCTCTAAATGCACTCGTTAATCGTATAGCCCGCCATCTGAATGTCCACCTACGGTGAAAAGCGCGGCCGAGGGCTGCTGGATGATGAAAGTTGGTCGGATCTGGTACTAGGATTGGTCGGTCCAAAGATATCATGAGCGCTACCGCTCCCAATAGTACCAAATGCTGAAAGGCCAGATAGGGATTCGTCAATGGAATATTTGGAATTGGTGGATGAATTGGAAGACCCCATACTCCGGTCTCTTTTGCGGTCATAATCAATATCAGAAGTCGTAAATCTGTTCTCCGAATCCTCTTCTATGTATCTTGTATAGTTTTTCATGCGCCGTTTCCGCCTCGTCGGAAAACTGACGATTTCACTACGGCTTGTCGGCGAACCGGGTTCTGGGTCATGCTCTTGATTTTCCCCAAGAGCGGAGAGGGTGGAAGTAAAGGATATAGCTCGACGATTGGAGGGACGCGAATCGGAGTCGGAGGATTCGCTGCTAGATACTCGCCCTGCTCGGACAGCACTAACGTAGAAATCAATGCCATGAGTTTGCAAAGATCTCTCCATGGGATTTACGCCGTCCGTAATCAAGGGTGTTTGTATGGGGAGGTCAAATTGAGCAACCGCAGATCTCGACCGTGTTCGAGATTGCTGTTGAAATGGGGAATGCTCTGAGATCGCATGTACTGCGCCAAAAGCGTGAACACGAATCTGTTCTGGTTTGAGGATCGGTTTGTTATCGGAGATCAGAG
The DNA here is from genome assembly GCA_019627685.1 of Serendipita sp. 399. NCBI lineage: Eukaryota > Fungi > Basidiomycota > Agaricomycetes > Sebacinales > Serendipitaceae > Serendipita > Serendipita sp. 399. The sequence goes on along the minus strand of WSTO01000011.1, from coordinate 25,659 downwards.
TTGGAGCCGGTTGATGTTCATGAGAGAGCGTTCTTGCCATCGAAGGGTTCACAATGCCAATTACTCGATCACCACTTGCGGTGCGCTGTTGCCTCGAGGACGTGAAAACAAACGAGTAGGTCCGTTTACTGTCAGAAGGGGTGGGCGTGTCTGATGAGGATCGGTCACCGTGGACGACTAGTTCCAACGAATTGGCCTTTTGTGTTGTACCAGTGGAAAATGGAGTCGCGGACGGGTTCTATGGAGATTTCAGCTGGGTCAATGGGCTAATTCAGATGCTCCACACCTGGTTTTCCGACTGTGGCCGTGAGCATGAGGAAACAGGCTGATTGCAGGTTCCTAGGGAAGAAATGCCGTCTATTTGGAGAGGTTCCTCTTTCGGTGAGGATGTCGCGGGTGTGTCTGTCATGGATCTCCCTCGTGATGAAGAAGCCTGGAATGGTTGTTTTAAGAGGAAGAAATGCGATAGAGTAGGTAAGGTGTAGTATTTTGGATGGGTTGGTGAATGGGAGAGAGAAGGTTAGCCATGTTCCAACCATTGTTATTTTGGTCGACTTACCGAGAAGTGGTCGCTGCCGCTGGCTTCCGTCTGAGCATCTACAGATGCTCCATGGTCCATAATTGGGCTTGAGGTGACGATTAAATCTCGTGTATCTTCCGAGATCGTCCCTTCTACTCCCGCCTCTCCCTCAGGCGATGGTGAAAGTTTTGCGGTTTCCTGGACGGTGTTGTTGGATCCATGGACTCGAGTAGGATCCGCAAATGCACCGTTGGAGGGCTCCATTGCCTCCGTTGCCCCGAGAGACCTCGGACTGGACCCAGAGGTCCACCACCTCGGTCTCAAACGACCGACAAGACTGACTGCTTGCAAGAACAGCGAGCAGAGGAGGTCCAGATAAACCAGCAGTATGGTCAAGGAATGAAATCTGGTCCAAGATGGGGTTTCTTAAGGCCAACGCGCGAAATGCGATCTGGTCCAAAACCATCGCACTTCGCAAGTGGTGCTTCTTGCCGAGTGCTCTTCTTTCTCCCGAACCCGAGGGCCTCAGCTCACTCGGCCAGATAAAGTTCAATAAATCCTCGGATTTTACAAAGCTCAACGATAGCTAAAGAGGCCAGTAAGCCTGCTCTCCAACATTCCAAAGCACCGATTTCGTCTCCAGATAACCACTCAGGGCTTGCGAGCCCAGCTCACGGCCGATACCGCTCATCTTGTATCCTCCAAATGGACTTTGGTTCGATAATAGCCCATATTGATTAATCCAGACCTGTGACCCCGCACACGTCTGCTGTCAGGTGCGTTTCGTGACCTGAAATATAAATACACTTGCCGTCCCAGCATCGATCCTCGATGAAATACGGATGCATTGACTTCCATTAGTTGAATAAACTGCCGCTCCCAATCCATATGGCGTGTCATTAGCCAAGGCTATTGCTTCCTCTTCCGTCTCGAACTTGCCAATGCAGATGACAGGCCCAAAAATCTGTCGACGATCAGAGTGCACGTAAAAATATGAACCAAGTATCAAAAGCTTCAAGACCATACCTCCTCCCGCACCTGTTCGGTAAACTCGTTAATCTTATTAACCGAATGACAAATCGTTGACATACAATCTCCATGTCTTTCTGAACATCGCAGAAAATGACTGGGTCCACAAAATAGCCCTTTTCTCGACGCTGTGGCTCGTGGATGAAAGGCTTGGCTCCAGCGGCTATACCTTTCTCAATGAACGTTTTCACTTTGTCATACTGCACTTTTGATATCTACGGAACCTTTTGTCAATTCGTGGCAATACCTCGCCGTTTAGCTTACTAATGGCCCTGCGCTGGATTCCGAGTCGAAACCATGCCCCAATTTGTACGAGCTGATCTTGGATTTCATAATGTCCAGGAACTTGTCGTAGACTGATGATTGCACATAGATACGACTACCACAAGTGCAATCCTGACCGGAGTTGTAGAGACCTCCCATCAACGCCCACGATGCAGCTGATGGAAAGATAAGCAATGAGACAGATCTCAGTAGGCGAGGAAAATACCTTCTTCCAAATCCGCTGATTCAAACACCAAGCTGGGACTCTTCCCTCCTAGCTCCAGGGATACCTTGAGGACATGATAAGCTTGGGACCTCTGCCGTACAATGAAATTATACCTTTTTGAGGTTGCCCTTGGCGGCGGCCTCCATTATTTTGCGCCCAGTTAGGGTGCTCCCAGTGAATGCCACCTACTCACCCCTCGGATATCAGCTCGCGGTCCAGTTACCACACCTCCTGCATGGTCACACACCTTGTTAACATCAGGATGAGCCGCTAATGCGGCACCGCCTATAGACCCTATGGCAGGCACGCAATTTATCACGCCGGGAGGAAACCTGATAGACAGTTATGTCTGACGCCAACGCCACGGAGAGTAGGCTCACCCGGCTTCGACGACTAGCTCGCAAAGTTTCTGTTTGAGATGTTAATGCATTTGAACCATGAGGACACTAGTTCCTACCAGGGCTGTCAGCGGCGTGAGTTCAGATGGTTTGAGGACAATGGTGCAACCCGTGGCCAAGGCGGGCCCTATTTTCCACGCCCACATCATGATCGGGTAGTTCCATGGAATTCTGAGGACGGTCATTTGTCATTCTGGGCGGCGTAGAATTGGTTGGTCTCGTACATTTGTCCACAAACCCCAATGCTGAAGTGGTTATATCAGCAAGGAAATGTGTTAGTATGACGTGAAGGATGAATGGGTCTGGTAATTGCGAAGGGAAAACTCACGGTTCCTCGCGGGTATAGGCGAATTTGGTCGGAGGGTTACTTCCAATTGTCTGGATGAGACATGTGACAATTCAGTACGGCAATGGAGAGAGATATATACTGTACCTGGCCTGTTATCTTGTCTGCCCAACCCGCGTAGTACCTCAAACATGCAATGCTGTCTGCAATATCGCCATCTCTGTGACTGTATGAGTCCTTCTAGGGGTACTGTGGATGATATGACCCGGATCACCTGGCGATGCGAACGGGTTTTCCATTGTCCAGGGATTCAAGCTCCGCCAGAAGCTGTTGATCACGTTCCATGAGGTCAGCGAGGGTATACATGAGCTTTCCCCTCTCAGTTCCAGATATACTCATCCCCCATGTCGTCTTGAAAGCCTTCCTTGCTGATGCAACTGCAGCGTTGATATCTTCGCTTTTGGCTGACAGACAATATGAACGAGAATCAGGGGGGCACAACGTCAGGAAACATACCTTCAGATACAGAACAAATAACCTCCTCTGTGGCTGGGTTGATAGTCCTAGCGATAATCAATTTCAAGTCGACTTCAGAGGAAGGGAGGCATAATCATTGACGCACTCGAAGGTTTCGCCACCGATGGCTGGGACAAAAGAATTATTGATGAAAAGACCTGTTGGGACTTGGATATCTTGTCCAGTAGGGAGTTTAATCGTCGCTGTCGTAGACATTCTCTTCAGATTCCAGACGTTGCGACAATTGATACGGCGAGCAAGGGTTAATCTGGATGAGAAACATGTCGATATGCCTTGTGTGGTAACGGCAGAGACTCGTGACCACATGGACGAGCACAAGAAGTGTCTCACATGATTGCGCGATTTTAGGTTTTCTTCTTGGGAAATTTCTGCGAGAAATCGTCGAGTCACAGATAAGTCCAACTCATTACGCCCGCTCGGAACACCGCAAGCAAGTAAGCTTGATCTCCAACCAATCTTCGACCCAACCACGTCCGCCATGAGCGAAGAACAATCCCGGAAACCAGCTGAAAACGTAGCAGGGCCATCGCAAGAAACGGCTGAAGGCTCAGCTGGCCCATCGAAAAGCGCGTTGAAGAAGCAGGCCAAAGAGGAGGAGAAAGCCAGAAAAGCCGCAGAGAGAAAGCGTAAAGAAGATGAAGCAAAGGCTGCAAAGGATGCGGCGGAGAGCGTCGTAAGCACTTGTCGAATCATCCTTCATTATTTACCGCGATCGTACCGATAATGTGGATAGGATATCTCAAGCGGGAACTATGGAGTCCTCCCTTTACATCAATCACAGGACGATACCCCGAAAGAGCCACTGAAACGCTTAGTCACCGTCGGAAGTGAGGATGTCGGCAAGACGGTCTTATTCAGGGCACGATTGGCCTCTCTACGACAGCAAGGGAACAAGTTGCTCTTCTGTGAATTCAGGCAGAGTCTCGTTAGCATTCAAGGTCTGTTAGAACTCAACGAGAACAAGGAAGGGAAACCTCTCGTGCGTCCAGAGCAATCGAAGAATCATCTCTGTGTATACTCACGCAACCTACGTCTTCAGGTTTCAAAACAGATGATGAAAGCTTGCTCTTCCATTACGCTTGAATCCCTTGTACTCGTTGAAGGGGTAATCCAAGCCGTGGAGAAGCCAATCCAAGCTACTACCATCAAAAACTTTGAAGTCCACATCAGTAAAGTGAGCCGTGCATGGATTCTGGAGGGTACTCGTGGCACTTACCTATGAATTTTAGTTCTGGACGGCAATATCCATCGCTCCTTTGCCAATTCAGATGGATGCAGCGTCTCGATCGGTGAGACAGATAACTCCAGTCTGTACTTGAACAACTGAGTATTCGACAGGAAGAAGACGCCGGGGAGGGTGAAACAAAACTAGTGACCATTGGTCTTGATACGCGACTGAACAATCGAGTGATTGACTTGCGGACAACCACAAACCAAGCAATCTTCCGCATTCGCTCTGGAGTAAAACACCTTTTCCGCGAATACCTGGATGCCAGAGGATTTGTCGAATTCGAAACCCCAAAGCTTCAAGGTGCAATGACCGAATCCGGGGCAAGTGTCTTCAAGGTCACCTACTTCGAACGTTCGGCTTTCCTCGCACAGTCTCCTCAGCTCGCCAAACAAATGATCGTCTCTGGAGATTTCGATCGAATGTACGAAATTGGACCAGTTTTCCGAGCGGAAAACTCTTGGGGTCCTCGCCACATGACAGAATTCACCGGAATGGATATAGAAATGGCCATCGACCACCATTACCATGAAGTGGTATCTCTGTTAGAGGATCTGCTTATATTCATCTTCCATGAACTCAACAAGAGATTCGGAGGACCCAGTGGCGAGATAGAATGGGTACGGAAGCAATGGCCATCTGAACCATTTGTTGTTCCGGAGAAAGCCGTGAGGCTACGCTTCTCAGAGGGCATCCGTATGTTACGAGAGGCTGGACGTGAAGTTGATGAATTGGAGGACCTTAGGTAAGTACCCAGACTCGAGGAAGCCATGACTGATTTAAGCGACAGCACGGAGGATGAAAAATTGCTTGGAAGACTGGTTAAAGAAAGATACAATACCGATTTCTTTGTCCTTGACAAATTCCCTCTCAAGATCCGGCCTTTCTACACCATGCCCGATCCACACGACGAGGTGTGTTCGTCTCTCGTTCCTCTACACAGTCTCATGAACGATCCACCACACAGAGATACTCTAACAGCTACGACTTCTTCATGCGAGGCCAGGAGATTTTGTCGGGCGCGCAGCGTGTTCATGACCCTGAGTTGTTAAAGCATCGGATGTCTCTGGTGGATCCACCGATCGACCCTTCAATTATGCAGGACTATGTTAACGCATTTGAATACGGAGCACCTCCCCATGCTGGAGCCGGGTTAGGTGAGTCAAGGGAGACACCTCTCGCCAGCATACTGAGCTACCGCATCAGGCCTTGATCGAATCGTCCAGTTCTTCCTCAACTTGCCAAACATCCGCCTAGCCACACCCTTCCCTCGTGACCCCGGTCGGATAGCCCCATAAGCCCAATTCACGTAAATACACCATCGAATTAGAATAGGAGTTCCGTATTGATCATCGCATTGCCGTTGATGTATAAGATTTTCCCCGGCGTCTTTTCTGTTTTCGTAGGTGTCTGTATCGGCTGTGGATCTTGTCCGAACAGCTGCTCGGGCCATTCTTTCTCCACTTTGACCATGACCTTGTGCTTACGCGGATCCTCCTCCTCTAGCCTGAGCCGTCCAGCGACAAACGCCGCAGCTGAAGCAGGTATGACCACCATCGCTCCTCCTTCGATTCCTGCCCCATATTCGTCCAGATCACCCACTTCAACGGAAGGGTTCACATGCTCCTCGAGATCGTGCCACACCACGACTCCCACAGCCCCCGACTTTCGCGCATTGAAGAGTTTCTCGATGAAGAGACACTCTCCGCGCTTAACGAACACAACTGCATCACGTAGACGCCCCATTGGGTCGTTATATGGCTTGCATCCATCGTCATTCTCCAGAACGCGCACGAGGTGGGACCCGGTCAAACCAAAGGTTCCGGCTGTACCCACATCGGGCATACTTCTTAGTCGATCCAAGTCAACTCCAAATTCGGCAGTGTCGGCCTCAACGACAAACTCGCTGGTCGCGTGAGAGCCGTCGAGGAGTGCTGCATCACCGATTAGAGTAGGATCGTCAGGTGAAACGGTGAAGAATTTGATCGGAACCGCTTTCGCCCGCGGGAGAATATCAACCAGTTTCTTCTTGTCGGTAGATGGTTCTCCGAAAAGCAACGAGTCGTTGAAGAAGACTTTCTCCCCTTGTCGAACGTCGAGATGGCCAACTAGGTCGGTCGTGAATATATAAATATGACAAGCATACGAGAGTATATTTTTGCTTACTCTTGGTGATATCATACCCTTTTCCATCGAAACGACTTCTCATCTTGACACGTAAACCCATGACCTGGTTGACGAGCACACCACCTTTCCAAGGGACCAATTTCTTGTTCAGAGAGCTCACATCTTGGTCTTCATCAACTTTTTGTCCTTGCCTGGAGAGCAATACATCGTACGACTGTTGCAAAATGTTGTCAGAAAAATGCATTCCCTTCAATAGAGGTCCTTACAAAGATGTCATATTTCGGAACTTCACATATTCCGTATGGTGTGGACCAGTCTAGGTCCTCCGTGGCGGCTTCTCCGTTGGTGGGAAGGTCCACGAGTGTGCGGGCATAGTCATAATCAGGGCGATTTCGGATGCCATGACCCGAAGACAGGGCGCCGGTGCTTAATTCATTGGAGTATAATTCGTAAACGGGACACGTGAGATTTTCGTACTGCCGGTAATGTTAGGCAAGCCTCCCCTTTTGCATGAAGCGTACCTTTCGGGCAAGCCGTCGGCTTCTCGACATTGGCCGCAAATGGGTATTATTAAGTGTGAGAATGTGCCCCTCCGTAGTGAAGACAATGTTGGAATCTGTGCTCGCAAGGGGATTGGACTCGTCAAAGAGGAGGTAGAGATATTTGAGGGTTTCTGAGAGCACAAAGCTTTCCATTCGGTCATCCAGCGTATTTGCTATGACATCCGAGATTGACGCTAATCCACATGGGGTTTTGGCGCGCTCATGTAGATCGTGGAAAACCTGAGCCCCGACATCCAGATAGAACGGGTCTTTCGTAGCCTTCAATAAATCAGATACAATGATGGTAAAATTATCAAGATCTTACTTGATATAAGAAAAATGTAGTTTCAATGAATTCTGAAGGTCGAGGGGTTAGGGGAGACAAATAGGATTTGAAGGATGAACAAACCCGGTCGTAGGGGGTATCCTTTAACTACTGCGGTATGCAAAGATGTGTCGTACAGTTCAGGAATGCCACGATATTTCCTCCATAGATTCCAATCTAACAAAATATTCAGTAAGTAGAATGAAAGAAAGCCAATCACCCTCACAGAATAGATGAGATTTAATGGCGCTCTGGACGTCTCCAGCCAGAACTTGAAGCCCACCCCAGAACGCAGATAACGAATCGACATTCATGGTGGCGACATACCCCTTCATCATGGACACAATGCGATACTGAGGACATATTAATGTACATCTGAATGCATGCCAACAAAAGCGTGACTCACTGAATAGCCATGAATAGCTCGAGCGTAGCTCATGACAGAGCCATACGCTTCGTTCCACACATCCAGGAACTCCGTCTCGCCTTGAAACCTTTTAGCCACAACCACAGAGTACGAGTGTAGCTTACCACTCAGAACATACCTACATGGCACGTGAGAAAAGGCAACTAGAAATGACAACGATATCTTACCACTTCAATGCGTACTCATAGAAGCTATCGACACCGGCCCCTATGCCAGTGATCTCCGTTCCCCATTTCTATAAAGAGCTGTTTATGAGAAGCAAGAAGTTGGCACACGACAGTTACGCACGCCGCTCTGAATATCAATGTTATTTCCGACGAGGTTAATGTCGGATCGTCGGTTCCACAAAGCGAAGAACGCTTTGTATGCAGCCTTTTCGAATCGATCGTCACCAGTAAGACGACTGAGGGTTGCAAACTCAAGGATGAGCGATCCAGCACCAGCAACGCCTAATCAAATATCAGTATTAGCTTCAAATGTTGGGTTCGAGACGAACAAGTTTCGGTTGTTTCATTTACCATGACGCCATGCCGAAGATTGACCTGCCAATATTATGAGGAGGCGAAACGAGGCAGAATTGAACCATTACTCGTGCATAGGGAAGTCCAGTATTCGTATCGAAAGCGGGTAGCAGTCGCTCACCCAGGTCTTTGGCTAAAGCGAGCAATTGACCTTCATACCAGTCTAGTTTATGACCCAGCCGTTCATCTGAGGCAAGCTGAATAACAGTTAATAACCTATAAAGTCAAGTATGTGCAACATACAAGATGGCCTGACAAGAGGCCGCCAAGAACCCTGATCGTAACCTCAAAGACTTGCGGCTTGGTGTCGACATCAAACTGAACCCAACGTATAACATTGTCCACTGCGTCAGAAAACTCTTGCTGATGTCCCATTATCGCCAACGTGTCTAGAATGTCGACAAGGGTTAACGAGTAATTGCCTGCAACATCATTCGTGCCAATATTGTCACTTCACAGGATCAGCTGTTGCACAAAGAGTTCTTGGGAGTGAGTAGACCGACGTACGGATTATCCCAGTCTGGTCCACGGCCAAAACACGATAGCGGCATAAGTTCGTCTGTCGGAAATGCTACGTGGCTGTCAAGCTACAGCTCAGAAAAGATTGCTTTCATATACCATAGATCATGTAGGACTCGTAGCCATGTTCCCAAAGTTCTCTAGTGGCTTCTCTATCGTGACCTTAGCATTAGCTGGCATCCCGTAGTTTCTTTCCTTTGACCAACCGATATTGCAACTTTCGTTCAGGTGTCCAGTCGACCTTTTTGGTTTCAGAAACTTGATACAAACTAATGTGCACAATAAAAAGAGTGAGCAGGTGCCATAGGAATAGGAACATGGGGCCAAGGGACGAAAGGGGTCGTATGCCACTTTGAACCCTTCCAAATTCGAGTTTACCATGAGCTTTGTCGCCAATGTGTCTAAAAACATGGGCGAATACCTTCTGAAAGGATGGGTTAATACATTTCCTCGTCCGATATAAGTTGATTGATCGGCGCTCAGAGCAGACCCTTACCAATGACCCATGCCCTACTTGCTCAGTCCCAAGAATGAGGTCTCCACAGTACTCTGGAGATACAAGAACCTTGTTATGCGTCAACTGCGATGTGTCGGATACGAAAGCGGGGTCCCAGCTCCTGTCCCGCACACATAATTCACCGCCACAGATAGCGAGTGAAGACGTAGACAAGTATTCCCTATCGGCATCCAGCAGCATTAATAGTCCCAAAACAACACCACCTACGGATATCAGCCCTCCCCCTTCCCCGCCTTTTGTCCTCTCTCCTCCAAGTGAAGAGATGCTGCGCAGACGCGCCCAGTCTGACAACGCATCCCAAGAAATTGGAAACTTAATGTTAAAGGGATATACCATGCTTGCAGATGAATGCCCAAACTCAACATGCTACGGAATCCCCCTAGTCAAACCGCCGGGGGAAACCTTCAAGGTAGACACTGTGTCAACTAATTCCACAACATCCTCTCACATGTGCTTAGGAATGCGTCGTTTGCAAGAGCAGATATAATGCTCAGGGCGGGATCGTATCCAGTCCTCCTGCCAATAATTTATCTCAAAGTAAAGCATCAACAAACTCCAAGGTCCAGTCTATTCCTCAGGAGAATTTTCTCAGAAGAAGTAATTACGAGGTAGTCATACACGCCTTATTACTTTAGCCGTATCTCACGTCCAAAATGCCTAGCCTACACTATCCATAGCAGTGCCGACAGTCCCCGAAGAATCAATTCAGCCATATCGAGCGTCAGAATCATCATTAAATGTCGGCTTGCGTGCTGCTCTGAACGTTCTGGAGCGCCAACTAGTCGCGGCCTCTGCCGATGGTGACGTGACGCGGATAGGAGACATTGCTGAATCCATATCAAAGGTATCCAAAGCAATACGAGACGTCTCATCGTTACCATAGTATGCCAGGAGTTGCCCAAGTACCTAATTCCAATAAAACCTACAATCGCTGCGAAAGATTTCATTCGTCAGACTCTATCATGCAGTATACTGGCGCATCCAGTTTTTCGTGGCCCTTCAAAAATGTTAAACCGATAACAAAGATATACTCTAGCGTATTTCCCCCAAGTTTCTTGACGAGTTCTCCAGCTGCCTGAGCGGATCCACCTAGCTAACGCATTGAAACCAGTTAAGCGAGGGCTCTGACGATACGCACCAGTGGCTATTAGATCATCTATAATGATTACATTTGCTCCCGGTGCAATGGAATGAGCTTGCATTTCAAATATATCCTGCGTAAATTCAGTGGATTGGCGGAATGATAATGCGGAATGATCTTACAGCGCCGTACTCCTTGACGTATTCAGCATGCACAGTCTCCCCTGGAAGTTTCCCTTTTTTCCTAACTGGAACAAATCCAGCTCCCAGACGCAGAGCGACCAGTGGGCCAAGGAGGAAGCCTCTCGCATCCAATCCGACGACGACATCTATTTTAGTTCCAGGAGATTTTGCTAAAGTCACTGTGACAATATGGGTGACCAAATGGCTGATAAGGAGCTCCGTAAGTATGGGATCTCCAAAGATAGGGAAGATATCCAGGAAATTGATTCCCTAGATATGCCTTAGCTGCGCGATTTTGAGGAAATGATGAGATATAAACCTTTTTCGGGAAATCGGGATGTCTCCCAAGCTTGTCTCGTAGCTTCTGCACATCAGCCATCGTTGTGGTCGAAGGTGAAGGGTGGCAAAATCGAGTTGCTCCCAGCCTCGACCTGACTTACCTCAGGCGATGCTTTCAGACATCTTGAAACTAGTCTGGAGTGATCCAAAAAAGCCAAATGATGACCACTCTAACTCCCTCCTCAAGCGGGGACGGTCGACACCGGACGACACCAACGCTGCGGACGAGGATGTGGCAGCATACGAACAGAAAGCAAAACGTCCAAAGCTGGATTCGAAACCAGATAATACTCCCTCCTATTGCTTATCGATGGATATGGATGTATTTCAAGCTGCAAAGGACCAAGATGGTACGTAGCATTCTTTAGGGCTTATAAGTTACCAATCGACTTGTGCACAGCTATTTCCATATTCTACAATGCCCAAGGTTCGTCTGGATTCCATGCCTGCATTCTATGGGGGCTCTCCCTTGCTTTGGCTAGCGGCCAACTATCAATGTGATATTTTAATTGAATGGTGTTTCTGCTACATTTATTATCGAATGGACGGGCCCCTGGGTTTCATCGCTTCTGGATACAATGTTTCTACTTCAGAGCATTCGCATCTCCAATACTCTGAAATTAGATCGTTGCATCTGGTCGAGTTTGAGCTCTCCCTGTTCCAAAGCGCCAACTCGGTTCCTCATGACCATGATAGCGATGAATTATGTGGTCGGACTCTGGTGTGTCTGGGCTTCGCAACGCAGCTCAGGCCGAGGCTCTCGTAAACAGCTCACTGTCGTGCTTGTGGAGTATGATCTGTTTAGTATAAGTTAGTGGTTGGCATCCTAACTGCTGAATCGACAGGAACGACGACCTTGTTGAGCAAACATTCGGTTCCTTGAAGCTCCTTCAACCAAAAATCGACATTGGGAAGATATCGGACCTTGAAGACAGTTGGAAAGATACTGAATGGCTGGCCGTCATGAACAAGGATGTCGCTGTGATGACTAGCGACAGCTTTCTGTACTACTATCGATCGGAGGCGATTGTATTCAATCAGATAGGTCTCCTAATCTTCCAGCAAGCTGATCTTGCGCTGCAATTAGACAACCCAATGTCGGAAGTCGCGCTCACACTGGTGGAAGCACATCAAGAGGACAAGCCGCGGGTTATTGGGATCCTTCTACAAGCTCCTGGAAATACTAAAGCCAATCATGCACATTTGGACATCGAAAGGGTTTTCAATGCACGCCTCTTTGGGCACGGCGTCTCTCCCCTGGCGGCAAATCTGTTGGCAAAGACGCCAAAAGAGGTGGTTGTGCGTTTTGAGCCTCCCAAGAAAGTCGTGGATACGGCGCTTTGCAAGCACCTTCGGAGTTTCAGTAAGAGCGAAGTCTACTTTCGCTCAGAATTTCGATCGGCAAAAATATTGTGGGTTACGTAGATTTCACTTAGTAATTTGACTGATGATTATACAGGCTACGGGAGGTCGGTCCCTTTGCCGCCGACTGGGTTTGGCGCCGTGCTTTGAAGTCCATGAGTAAAGAGCTCGATAACCCTTTATTCGACGAGGACGAATCGATAGATTCTCCGGAGAAGCAAGAAGCAAACACTACGCGTAATGTGTACAAAAGCATCAAGAACTGGACATTCACCATACCAAATCTTGACATTGGTTCCCGGGGCTTCAATGTCTCGCCAAAGATTGCGAGCCTGGTTCATATTTTGCAATGTTTCGAGCAAGACGCTGAAGGGTTTCGAGGAATTGTCTTAGGTGAGACGCATCCTCATTTGGGATAATTACGCTAATAAAGACCTAGTCCGTGGACGTATCACAGTCCTAGCCATAGTCGAAGTGTTGAGAACGGTATCAAGCCATCTCCCTTTCATCAGAGTCGAAGCCTTGACTGGACCTTGGACCCATGATAATGTGTCCCACGTACGTTGTTTATTTATTCCTTGTTTGAGTGCTGTTGATAAGTAGGATGTAGCTCTCCATCTTGAGAGATTTCACGGCCGGCAAATGTAACTTGCTCGTAGCCACCAAAATTGCGGAAGACGGTGTTGAAGTGCCTCCCTGCAGCTGTATCATCAGGTTAGACTTCAACAGTGCTCCCAATAGAAGCTGATGCATTTCAGATATGATACCTTTGATAGCACCATATCCTATGCTCACACCCGCGCACTAGCCAACGGACCAGGATGCCATTTGGTCTTTATGCTCGACTCCAACTCAGACGTTGCTCGAAGGACGATGCGAAATGTAGCTCGAATGCCTGAACATTTGAGACACTGGTCCCAACTCATAGCCACACGTGACACTGGGGCCTATCCTCCTGCCGATATTCTCCAAACAACAGACTATTATCACTCAGACAGCGAAGAAGAAGCGGATTCCCGGTCAGAATACATCAAGGATCCAACTATGAGTGGGAAGCTCTATGTAGAAGACGCCGTTAATGTCATTTATCGGTATTTCTCAACTCTTCCCTCGGCTTCTCGTCCAACAATAACCTCGAGAGCTATCTTCCGCTTTACTTCGACCTCCTCTTCTGAACATGTTTGCACACTTATCTTCCCTCCATCATCCCCATTTCCCTTCGTTCAGGGCCCTTCGAGTGCCTCCAAAACCAGTGCGAAAAGGGCTACTTGCTTCAAAGCATGCAAACAGCTCCACGCTCTGGGCTTGCTACCTTATCAACTCTTTCCGCGACCAAAGGAGGTGGCAAGGAGACTTCGGCCCGTCGCGGTATTCATCGATGAAGAGGTCGAGCAGACGAAAGGAGATATTTTACCAACTCTCCCTCCGGCACCACTGCCTCCTAGTCAAGTTTTCAATGGCGAGGATACCGCAGAGGTACCAACCGTGCTGCCGGATCCTAAAGTTCAACTTGCATCTGGTACCCGCTGCTATAAGCGCAAATTTGCGGAATTCTGGAGGAATGCTGTAGAGGAAAAACATGAAGCCTATTATCCAACTATTGTCACCGTCGACCGGAACAATAACCCATCAAAACCATATCGCCCAATTCTTCTCATCACTCGTACACCCCTGCCGACATTTGGCGAGATCAAGCTACATTTTGCAGCGACGCATTCAATGACTTACTTGAGACCAGGTCATCCGCTGCAACTTGATGATCAAAAACTGTCTCATCTGCACCGATACACCCTCAGAGCCATGCGAGCGGTGATGAACAAGCCGTTGACATGTACTATCGAGGAGATGCCTTTTTTCCTGGCACCACTCGATTTTTCATGGGACGTAGAAATTGGGAAGACGGAGTCACGATGGCCCTATCCAGATATTTCGGAATATATACCATGGGATCTAGTTATATATGCAGCTGAACAGCATCTTGTTCCTCTACGAACAGAAACCCTGGAATCATTGGAGGAAGATATCAAGGACGCCGTCATACAAGACTGGTGGACGGAGTTTACAAAACGTTACGATTGTATGCGCCTCCGACGTGACCTCAATCCTTTAACCCCTCTTGATGATTTGGCTGTGAGTCCCTTGTTCAGCCACTGGCTTTTTATCTCAGATTACCCAGAAAATCAAAAATCCGACCAATTTGGTCGAGATTTGTAAAATCAAACGCAAAGGATTCGAGGGTTTGGTGGACTATAACCAACCGCTTATTGAAGTGTCGAATCTTCCCAGTACAACAAATCGTCTCGTTCCGATGATGAAAACCTTCACTCCAAATCCCAATGGCTCGCTTTATTCTGCTAAATGTGAGTATACAAGCCAAATCATTGAAATCATTGACATGTCGCAGTTGTCATTCCAGAATTGTGCTCAAAATTCACCATCCCTGCGAGGTTTGTCCACCGTTTGTTGTTAAGCGACGCTGAGGATGCACCAGTACAATGAGGACCTTATCATTGCTGCCGTCAATCATGAAGCGCATCGACGACACGTTGCTCGTTAGTGAGCTGAATGCAATGTACTTTCACAATGAAATCGAGCAGTCGGCTCTTCAGGCCGCTATCACTACGCCTTCTGCTGGGATGGAAATCGACTACGAGCGTTTGGAGCTTCTTGGTAAGAGTAGGTCATGTTACCGGAATTGTTGCTCATGGCTTCTAGGCGATGCGTATCTGAAATATCTATCCTCCATTTACCTTTTTGTAACCAACCCAACCAAGCACGAAGGTATCCTCCATATTGCTCGTCAAAAAATCATCAGCAACAAGGCTTTATTGGTAAATGCGGACAAGTCAGGTCTTCCGCAATACATCCAATCAAAGCCGTTCCTGCCAAAGTTATGGATCCCTCGAGGATACTCGATTCTCAAGCCAGAAATCAGAGCGCCTCCCCTTATTACGGAAACAAAGGACTCCGAGGCAAAACCAAAGGATGATGATGCCATGGTAGAAGATCCTGCATCATCAGGACCTGTTGAGCAGGATCCCCAAGCTGTCGAATCCGGGGCAGTGACCACCATCGACGATGATGCACTGACGTCCTCCAAGTCCAAAAGACCATACTATGATGATGATCACCAATGGCTAGGTGACAAGGCAAGTACAATCCATCGTGCATTCTTGTCGAGTAATAGGTTTGCTAGTGCGTTGCCGATGTTGCAGAAGCGATCATTGGGGCAGCTTACCAGACAGGTGGACCAGAACTTGGTCTCAAGATCGTTAAACTGTTACACATACCTCTTCCTTTCATAGATAGCTGGGAGGACTTTGCGCTGAAAGCAAAAAATCCACCTCCAGATATCACAGACCCCCTAGAGGATAACGTATTGGAGTCTGTCGAATCGATTGTTGGAGCGAGGTTCCATCTTCCTCATATTCTCGCCCAGGCTCTCGTACGTGCATAAAATACCATAAGTACAACACTCACATTCCCCTTCAGACACATACATCAATACGTGGCAATGACATGATTTGCTACGAAAGACTGGAGTTCCTTGGGGATGCTATTTTGGATTTCTGTGAGAATACCTTTTCTCAACCCAAAAAGCTAGAATCAAATCTCAATCGCCATAGTGGTGATCCGACATATCTTCGATCTACACGGTCGACTATCACCAGGGGCGCTCACACTCCTCAAGGTATATATCTATTATGATTTAACACTTGGCCTTACCACCTTGCCGTAGGGTGCTATGGTTTCGAATTCCGTATTGGCTGCCATCAGTGTCCATTATGGACTCCATAGATACCTTCGAATCGAATCTCAATCCGTGAAAAGCGCGATCAACCAGTATATTCCGGAAATCGAGGAGAAGCGACGTGCAGAGTTCGAAGCTGCCAAGCAAGAGGAGCGACCATGTGGGCAGTACTGGCTTGAAGTCGAACCTCCAAAGGTGACTTATTTCTATCTGGATGAAGATTGCGAGCTGAGTCCCCGTGAAGTCAATAGCAGACGTCGTCGAGTCCATTATGGGAGCACTTTACGTGTCTGATGGATTTGATTTGAAAGGCGTCCAAGCCATGTACGATACTATGTTGCGACCCTTCTACGACCAGCATATCAGCTTGAAGACGCTTTCGCACCATCCGACCAAGATCCTTTTCGAGCTCTTCCAATCCCAGGGCTGTCAAGAGTTTCAGATCGCAAAATACATGCATGCGGAGGATCAAAGTCTCATTCGATGCGAAGGTATGCACTCTATCTTTTTGCTGTCTAATCAAAATTAAGTCGTTGCTATCCCAGTGGAAGTTCATAACGTGATTCTTACCGTCGGAATCGATGCAAGCCCAGTACTCGCTGCTCGCAAAGCATCGCTTGAGGCCCTCGACGCTTTAGAGGGCGATCCTGCATTCATGTCACGAGTATGTGATTGTCGGGCAAAAGCTGAACAACGCAAGGCGGCTAAAAAATCTGCTCGGGCTCAACTTGGCAAGAATGAGGTTAGAGTTGCAGAGAGCGATGAAGAGGATCTCGAGTTATAAAAGCAATCACGCAATGGATCATGAACGGCTCTTAGTTGGTCTCAAATTCTTGTTAATAACTGTAGCGTTATTCCCGTGTAGAGCGGCCACTTTGTACATCTCATAACTTTCTGTTATGTCTGGCGGCCACTGGAGGAGTACTCGAGTCAAGGCACATATCTTGCTCTCTAAAATAATTTATATCTCAACGAAATCGACAACTTTGCTTGTCAAAAGGGGCTCTCTTTCGCCCCAGACCACTTGGACCAAACCTCGATGAGCGATCAAAACGGAACTACAGCAGGCCCTCCTTGTAAAAGCACGTCTTGCCTGAATGTAAAGTAGAGTTCATGCGAAGTAATGCTCAACTCTTAAACAAAACCACAAAGGGAAACCCTCCATCTCGTCTAGAGTGCCCAACATGCGTCAAGTGAGCCTTTGTATCGATCGTTGGAGTGTCAGCGCTTACCGTACTATTTTTCAAAACAGATTAAACGTCAAAGGCTCCCTCTTTTGCTCCCAAGAATGCTTCAAGGCGAGCTGTATGTCCGGCTACAACTGAAGAAATCCCCTGACTCAACATGTGCTTTTTTCCATATCTTAGGGGTACGTCCAGTTTTACATCCGCGCATTTATGCTCATGAGTTTAAAAGACAGAGCATAAACAAGTTCACGCCGCCGCAAAAGCGGCGATGGCGCCGGGTAAGCGGCATCCTGTAGAAATCAGAGACCCATGGTTGATTTGGCCTTGTTTTGAAACCAGAAACATTTAATCCTTTTCCTTCCTTCAATTATACTGGATCCGTACGGCCTGTTTATCCTCTAACACCTCGAAGGAGTGTCCCAGAAACCATCTCAAAGCCGGAGTGGGCAGACACGGCGCAAGGTATATCTATGATAGGAACAAAAGTGATGACGCTGATGTGATTATCAGGAATACCGCATCAGGAGCAAACGCGTGCCGCCCAGACTATCAAAATACTCACTGCCAAGGAGCAAGACATTATGCGTGAAGTTTGTAGAGTATGTGATTTAAATAGTACATGAGCTATTATTGATAAAGAGATAGCTCGGAAGAGAGATTTTGGATGTCACCGCCGCCGCTATCAAGCCCGGGGTCACAACTGACGAGCTGGACGCGATTTGCCACAAAGCGACAATCGACCGTAATGCTTATCCTTCACCGTTAAATTATCGCAAATTCCCGAAGTCATTGTGCACGTGAGTGTGTTGCCGTCCTCACAGTGTGTTTTCAGACCATCTCACCTCGAAAAGCTCCATCAACGAGGTGATTTGCCATGGGATCCCGGACGGAAGAAAGTTGGAGGAGGGTGATATCATTAATTTGGGTATGTTCCCCCTTTGATATAGCCATATTGAGGCTTACTCCTGTGTAGATGTATCGCTTTACTATAAGGGTCAGGCGACACGCGAAACGATACGTAAACCTAATGATATCCTCTAGGGTTTCACGGGGACTTAAATGCTACGTATCCTGTTGGAGAGATTGACGAAGATTCCCAGCGCTTGATCAGAACCACCAGGGAAGCGCTGGATGCGGCTATTGCCATCTGCAAACCAGGAGCATTGTTCAGAGATCTAGGAAATGCCATGTACGTGACATGTCTATTGATATCTTGCGGCACTCTGGAGGCGCACTAACCTCGAGGCTTGGTTCCCAGAGAACCAATCGCGAAGGCCAATGGTTGTAGCGTCGTGAGACAGTATACGGGACACGGGTGTAACCAACTGGTATATTTTTTGGCATTATCCCAGCAGTCTTGTCATCTCATAATTCTTCCAAGTTCCACGGACCACCTACCATCCCTCACTACGCAAAAAGCAAAACCCCAGGTACCATGAAGCCGGGAATGGTTAGTCGTGCATTTCGTGGTCTCGTGATCTCTTTCGTCCTTAGCTGTGTGCTGACGTTGCGCCTTCACATAGACGTTCACCATAGAACCGGTGGGTGATGGAGCAACGGCTACCGAGCCGCTGGCTCTCTTGACGAGTTAAACCTTCTCGATCTGACTACTCCCCACCGCAATCGTAGATGATCAATCTAGGAACCCATCAAGGTGTACACTGGCCGGACGATTGGACCTGCACGACGGTCGATGGAAAACGATCTGCTCAGTTTGAAGAAACGCTTCTGTGAGTGATGTCTAGGCCTGTCGGCGACGTCGCAGGACTTCGCCTGACGCATTTTGCTCTACTTCTAACAACCCTTGGTCTTTATAGCATCACAGAAACAGGCGTAGAGGTCCTTACCAGAGCGAGATAAATTTCGAGATAGGATGCGTCCACACGTCATCGCCCAGCAAGGAGCCTATCTCATCTGGGCAAAAGCGTGTCCAAACTTTGGCGCTTGACGAGGAGATGTACGGTCGAGTGTGCCGAACCAAAGACGACTCCTGACTTCTGGAACCAATCGAACTTTTCCAATAGGTCCCCCAATGGATGGCCGCATCACCGCATCTCGAAGTCCCTTATCTTTCGCCACCTGTCTCGCTTTTTTTTAGGGAAAGATAAAAAGAAAAAAAAGCTGCTATCGTCTCTTCCATCCATCTCATCTTGCTACCCAATTCAATTTGTGCATCCATCTATCTCCACCTGTCCGTGATTTCCTCGGCGCAAGGATGCAGGGCCCAGATTCTTCGCGTTGCTCTCTGCTCTCCAACCCTGAGTGTGGTAAGCTTCCCCCTGAGCATAAAAGGCGGACTTAGTGAGCTGTTCGGTGTGTGCAGTCCAAGCCCCCTTCCCCCGCTGTCCGACGACCTCCCTCTCCCACCTCTGTTCAATCGATCTCGACGTGATCTCGTCCCGGTCTCGGGGGTCGACTCTGTAATAGCGATCGCGTTAGCCTTTGCCCTCTGCACGCCTAGTCTTCTTCATTCATCAGCCACCCACTTCACTTCCTTTACTTCCGCCCAAATTCCCTTTTCTTTTTTTTCCTTTACACCCGACCGCCGCCTCCCCAGGCGTCGCCATGAGCGGCCACGACGATTTTGATGCATACCTGAGATTGACAAAGAACGGGATGACCGCTGGACGAGAGCAGGTCTACAACTTTCTCAAAGTTGACGGGTTCGTTCTTGCACGCGCCCTCGAAATCGTTTGAATCACGACTGACGGATGAACCCTTCTGAAAAACCCAAAAATTTCCAAAAATCCTTGTTTTGGTTAGGCCCCGTACGGCTGGTGTGCGTATATTCACAATTTGTTTTTCATGGATGAGTCTCTAATCTTTGCTAGTACCAGGTCAAATGCAGAGACCTCAACAAGCTCATCTTTGGGGACGCTGGAAGGCGCGAAAGTGTCGGGTGTAGCAACGTCCAATTCGTCAGTCGAGGCGACAATATGCAGTATGTCCTGTATTTCTTATCTTTTTCATTTCTCTTTCTCTTTCTTTTCTTTTCTTTTCTTTTGTATGACATTTGTCTTTCTTTCCCCCTTCAAACCCCACTGACGATAATGGTTTTTTTTTTATCCCGTGATTCTTTTTTCCCCTTTTCGTGGCTTCTTCTCCAATCACAGATGCGTTCAATGTGGTCATGAAATGGACAAATTTTATCTGCGCGCAGGCAGCTACATCGAGACCCACGACGTTCCTCCTGACACGTGAATCCACTTCTAGAATTTCTCACCAAGGTATAATCAGATCAGCACGCCAATACCTCTGTCGCCTCCTTTTATAATCCATTTTTCTTCTGCCTGACCACGAAGGTTTCGATAGCATAGAGGACTCACTATTTACAACCTCAGATTTTTTATTACGTATATGCTGCTCTCAGAATGCACGCGCTCATGATTTGTAATGCCAGAAACGTTGTCCTTATTCCAGTAGAACCAAGATTTAGCATGCGTAAATGAACCCGTCCATTAAATAGCGAGTAAAACGCAAACAAGGTAATCCAAATCTCTCGTAGAGAAAGCATTTTAAGAGTCCTAGGATCGAATGCGGAGAGATCAATCCTCCAACCCACGCGACCGTCTCTTTTCCTCAATCTCCTTGTTCAATTCTTCCGTCGCCACTTCGAACGTTTCCTCTCTGTCCACTTCTCCGATCCGCTGCACGGGTACACTATCGGTGAGGGACATTTTACGACGACGCGCCCCTCCAGACCGAGTGCTGAGGGTGGGCGAAGGAGGAGATCCATTCCGAGGCGGTCGAGGCTCCTCAAAGGTGACACCAACGCTCCCATACGACGAGTTTCGACTATGAACTGGGAGTTTCTTGACCGAAAGCAGAGGGGAAGGCGGTTGTGACCTCTTGGACGACCGCGCTCGCTCTTCCTCTGCTCGTCTGACCGAGGGCAGATCCGCAAAGGAGCCCCGCAGACTCCGCGGTGTTTTCGATCGCGTGAGTCCTAATCCGTTCATCGCGTCTCCAACGATGGAGGGCAGATAGCCCAAAACGTTATCGTAGTCACCGTGGTCCTCGTCATCCGATACGTCAGGGGACCCTACTCGGCTCGTCGCGCCGGATATTCCTCCACCACCCCAAGCACTCGTGCCGCGTTTGGCTGACCGGCTCCATCCGAACAGCCGCTCGTCTAACCACGTCATAGGATGGACAAGGAGGCTGCCTTGTCCATCGATGGTACCTGTATGGACCTTGCGTCGATAGAGGCCGAGTGTCTCCCCTGACGCCGGTACGCTCGACGTCGGCGGTAGCATTCGCCACTAGGAACAGCCATCAGCGATAATCGAATACGTTTGCATAGAATACTCACCTCGTCAAAGTCTTCGTACAATTTTGGTCCAAACTCTTCGATCGTCTCCGATACCTCTTTTTGGAGTTCCCTCCGCATCTCCTTCAACTTATCGAGTTGCTTATCCTGCATTGGAATTAAGGAAATAACCAGAGGACGCAAGGACCTTCAGGAACACGTTATTTAGCATTCCAAGCCATCAAGCAATGTGCTTACTTCAGAACATCCATGCCCGCCTCTCCAAACTTCAAAGCGAAATATCCAACAATGGGCAACCCTGCGATAGTGAGGAATGGGGTCCATATCCTCCACTTCATTGGAGCCCCGGCTTTGACGGCCACGACGGTAGCCAAGACGGCATAGAAGGAATAGAGGATAGGGGCTGCTCCCAGCGACACGAGCACTTTCCAAGTGGCGAGAACATCCTTGCCAGCGACCTTGACTGTGGAAGCTGCAAGTGCCTCTGTACAATAGAAGTAAGTAAGTGCTCAGAGACATCGGTAAGGTACAAACCTTTGGCCTTCTGTCTCGATAGCATTGTGGCGAGAAGGAAGATTGGACCATTGAGAATAACACCTGGGAGAGCAAAGATCGACCACACGACAAGAAGGAGTACCCGATAGATTAGGAGGCCAAGAGATTTCCAATATGCACGTTTGGCTTGTATGACCTGGTGATCTCGAAGACCTAAATCACGCAAAAGACGGTTGTATTTCGTGACATTTTCCCTCAGTTGTCGCACTCGTGGCTCATCCTTGAAGTGCAGATAACCGGCAATAAACCGTTTGTTGAGTTCAACTACCTGTCCCAGGCTGAGATGTTGACCAGGCGCCTTGTATAGTCGTCGTGCTGCTTGAATAACCTTTAATTTGCTACGTCAGTGAATGCAAGAGCAAGTCACGAAGGATGTACCATAAGCGTATCATAATCCGGCGCACGGACTGTGACCGTCTTCAGTGCATCAAAAATAATATCAAGAAGTTTGCCTGAAGCTTCACGCTTCGCTGTTCCACCCGTTTTGAATTGTTCTACCAATTCCTCTGGTACTGCGATGGCTTTCCCGAATTCGACAACAGCACGCGATCGGAAACGATGAGGATGGAAGTAAGAGAGACCGACAGGGACAATTTGAACTTGAAGGCCAGGATTCGCAGCCATGGCACCCAATGCCATGATAGATACGCCAGCCTTGAAGGGCAGAAAGTCGGTTCGGTCATGGCTTCCTCCTACGAAGGAAATATCCACCGTCAGCCATGGACCTAAACATGGGCATACACTTCTTTCACACGAACCTTCAGGAAATATGCCTATGCATCCACCTTGCTTCAGCTTCTCATAAACCGCCGAGTACATCTCGGCTTGATCCACAAAGGGTAGAACCTTATAGTCGAGTCCTTTGATGTCCTGCTCCCTCAATGCATCAAGAATCTTCGCGGTTCCCTTTCCACTCTCGCCTCCAAACTCTTTCTTAAGGCGAGCTTCGGTGTCTGATATGACTTCTACGACTTCTGCGGTGGCAAAGTTTAGCGCTTTGCTGAGCATGACTTGCTTTTTTGGTGCCAGCTGTTGTGTGAACTTGGTGTTAATCCCATGCAGCGTTGTTGGTTGATCTTCAGTGATATAGACGATCCCGGTTCCGGTCTTTGCATCGTCTGCGGCACGGATGACAGGGACTGTTCGGTTGTGCCGACAAGTCCGTGTGTGATAAACGTCGGTGAGAGGGCAATGTTGCAATTGTCGACAAATGCAGTGGTCAGACCAAGTATGAATAAAGGCGTGTGCAAGCGGCCGCTCGTGAGTGAGTTCACAGTAGTAACGCTCGCGTAGAAAGAATCACGCACTGGAAGCCATGAGTCTCGCAAAGAGACCGATTGCCTTTCGTTTCATGCTTTTTGCGGCAATCAGAAACGAAACTCGACGACGTGCGTCTCGATGGGCTTCAGACATCAGCAACAGGGGATCCAAAAACTAGTGGGGTTGAGAGATATAGGTCAGCGACGGCATTGCGAGCGTTCGTAAATTCGAGATTTGGCCTTAAAGTGACGAAAGACGTCGTACGCACCTGGTTTGCATGCGGCCCTGCAACGAAGATAACTGGGCCGTGACGAGGGATATTGAAGGCACCTCTGGGGCGTATTTCGCGAAAGAATAAGTTTGTTACAATGCGCCAGAAGAGGAGCATTGTATCATAGGCTATT
This sequence comes from Serendipita sp. 399, assembly GCA_019627685.1. Taxonomy (NCBI): domain Eukaryota; kingdom Fungi; phylum Basidiomycota; class Agaricomycetes; order Sebacinales; family Serendipitaceae; genus Serendipita; species Serendipita sp. 399. The sequence continues at coordinate 1,802 of WSTO01000011.1, read as the reverse complement.
CCATCTGCTGAAACTCTCGAATCCGCCATAATGGCAGTGGTGGTGCTCGTCAAGCTTTTCAGGGGTGTGGGGAAGAGGAAGTCTGAGGGCTCCCCAGCCTCCCAGCTCCAGTCTGCCACTCGAAACTTGTCTATGAAATCAGCGTACAAAATCCTCAGAAATAATGGCCAGTTTGGTCACAAATCGGCTCACCGGGCCAGAAGGATGAGTTCCACCCTGAAATTACGATAGCTCATTCACTCAGACAGTATAGATTTGGTTTCATTAATCGACCTGAGGCAGAAAAACCTTAGACAAACGGAGCAAGCGGAGAGGAGTCTGCACAAAAAGCCGACTCTATTCACTACATTGGGGACCAACCACTACATGCGTTTGACAAAAACTCACAGAAAATGCCTGGAATAATCATCAAGTTTGCCTTGGTTCTTATTCTCTGCATACAAGTTACCCTTTGGTCCCATTCCAAGCAACTCAGCCTCAACGTCGGTCAAGCGTCACCACGGACAATCCAACATTGGTCTCGAGCGGTGTTGAAAGCGGTAGATGATGACCTAAAAGAGAAAACTGTAAGCTATAATTTGCATAGGCTGCGCGACACGCAGAGCTAATAGATGATATCAGTGCGCCCCTCGTCATTTCCCGGTCGAACAACAGTGTGCACACGTAGTCAAAGCATGTTCAGAGTCTCAGACATTCCTCGGTATCACCTATACTCAAAAATACTTCTGCTCGAAGCCCCAGTTACGATCAGCATACTTTATGGGCTTGATAGTATGGCTCATCTTCCTGTTCTCCACCTTGGGCATCAGTGCTTCCGACTTCTTCTGTCCAAACCTTGCGACAATCTCAGCAGTCCTGGGTCTCGATGAAAACGTTGCGGGTGTCACCTTTCTAGCCTTGGGGAACGGTAGCCCAGACGTATTCTCGACGTTTTCGGCAATGAAGGCAGATTCGGGAAGTCTTGCAGTTGGAGAACTCATTGGCGCTGCATCGTTTATCCTTTCTGTCGTTGTCGGATCCATGGCCCTCATCAAACCGTTCAAAGTTCACCGGGGTCCCTTCCTACGGGATGTCGTCTTTTTCACCGCCGCAATAGCTTTGCTACTAGGCGTGCTGAAGGATGGAACGATCCAAGGCTGGGAAGCTGGTCTCCTCGTTGTCCTCTATGCTCTCTACGTGGTGGTTGTGGTTATCGGCAGTTGGAGGGAGAAAAGGCTGGAGCGTCGTCGAAGACGAGAAGAGCTCCTTAGAGGGCAGTATGGAGTAGAGGATACCGATGAGGACGCTCCAGCCACAACCCCTTACCGAGACGAAGAGGCCTTAGAACCCTACAGGGATGACGCTAGTGAGTGCGTTTCCGTAGCAGATTCTGAATACTGACTCGTTTACGAAGCCGATGATACGGTTTCCGCATCACCTACTTCCCCAACAGCTCATAGTCGACATCGCACCATATCCAGTGCAACAAATCCAAACTCTCGACCCTTATCCCTCCATATACCGCATGAGTCTCGATCTCGAAGTAATTCTCATTCTACTACTCACAATCTACCATCCTATTCCCTCCTTGGAGCACTAGAGTTCCGAACAGCCGTCAATATGTTGCGTAGAGAATCGTCAGTTGGCCGACACCTCGAAGCATCCCCGATTACTCCTTATGCCGCCGGTCACTACCATAATCCTATATTGTCTCATCCTTCAAGAAGGGGAAGTGACGATGAAAACGAGGACGGAGAATCGAACCCATGGGAGGCGACCTTGGGTGCCGTAGCCCTTGATGAAAGACCTCATGGCGAACACGA
>WSTO01000010.1:0-70847 GCA_019627685.1 Serendipita sp. 399 | reverse complement strand
TTCACAAAGACAACAGCATGCTTTGGGTTATAGGACACGCGTTTGTTATCATCCTCGTCGTCCGATCCTCCTTCGAGGATGGTTTGAAGTGATACTGGGGTTGGGGGGAGAATCGGATTCGGTATGATGCAGAGTTCCTCTGGGTTATCGTGTTTGTCATGAGATGTCGTTATATGTTTCGTAACGTGTATATGATCTGGTTTTTCCGGTTCAGGGAGCGGAACCGTGAGAACCGGTCTGATTGGGAGTTGATATGGAGTGCAAAGGAGCGATATGGGCTCAAACCCTTTAAAATGAGACTCAAAAGAGATTTTACGGGACCGAGGAGTTGTATGTTGCTGAAGGGTGGTGATCGAGGATGAGCTGGAGGAGAGGGAAAGTCGCTTGCTCCTCTCGAAATGCGAGCCTCCACCTATTTTACTCCCATTAGCGTGACTGGTACCTTTGGTCATCTTCGAGCTAATCTGGGAAGTCGGAAGTCGGGGTTGTGGCCTGTTTCGAGGATAAGTGTCCGACATGCGGGTCTCGAATAAACATACATACAAATCAAAGTTAGAGATATGCTTCTCTTGAGCTTCTTTCTTGTGTTTCCGGGATGATCTGACGGCCAAATATCCAAGGCGTCTGGCGAGATTTTCTAGGCGCTCTCCATTCTCAAGGTAAAGAGCGACTTTTCGGCAGACTCTCCACGTTTCTACAAGTGCGTCTCCTTCCGAAAATTGGTGAAGAGCCTTGTGCATCGCCCTGCCTGCATCCTAAAATCCCGTCTGTCGTCAATATCTGACAGCTGCCGCTACAATGGGCCGAGAACTGGTCAAATGGTTCTGAAACTGACCTCTAATTGCAGTTGGAAGGCAGGCATTGGATGTTCCTGGAATATTGCTCGCAATGAAGGAGGCCAAGATTCGAATCCCGGTGTTGTATGCGGGACCCATTATTACGCATTGCCTGCTCCTGAATGCTGAATAACGACTCACAGAGACTAGATGAATAAATCCAGAGTGAAAGCAGACACAGACAGTGTCGACTAGAGAGGAAACAAGGATGACTTTGATTATCAACCTTCTGCAGCGATGATGCGAGCTTGCATTCTCGACCCTACCACGCCGTCGCTGACCATCCGCGTGGTAGGCATTGGTCTTATTCACAATAAGTTCATACCCGATAATTGCTGCTCGCAAGTGCAGAGGTTGTGCGAGTTTAGTATCGGCTTCAATCCGCCACTTAAACGGAAGGAGCAAGCATCTGTTCTTCACTCTACCGACAGGACCATGCTCAGGATTAGAACGAGGCGAGATTTTTGGACTACAACAGGAGACGAACACCGTACGGCCCGCCTACTGCAAGCAAAATGTGGCGCACGAGGCTGAACTCAGGCTTGGGAAAGCCACAATTGACGAGGACGTAATGGTCGAGTGTAGATGAATGAACACCCTTAAACGGCAATTCAATGCAACTGGGAGCTGCGGGTTGCCGCAGACATATTAAGCCTGTCAGTGAACGTTCAATCAATTGCAACCTCAACAAGACTCAGATGATTCCAAGGTTGTCTTACTCCTTTGTCCTTGCCGTTGCTGCTTCGAAGAGGATCACCTGACAGTGGTCCTCACCCGAGCGGTACCTCACAGAGTTAGCCACTTGTGGTCCTACTGTTCGCGGGACTCGTTACCCATCCTCAAGTAGAAGTATGCGGCTGGGATGTGTTCATACAGATCTGCTCCAAAATACCACCGCGTATTCCTAGGGGCTCTACCATTGGTCGATCGCGTGACGACGAATCGTCGACCCATCCACTTCCGTGCACCTCGATAGTAAGAACTTAGGGAGTAAGATAGGGGAGTATCTTGAAGAATTGAATGTGCAATTCTTTCACTGGCGTGTTGTGGAAGCCGAATGGCAGAAGCATACGTAGGAGGCTTGAAGACAATGTACCTAGCCATGGTGAAATTGACCAGGCATTGCAGTCCTACCTACTTCCAAGCACACTGGTTGCATTTTAAAGTTCCTACTGAGTACTGCAGAAAGTCCCTTGACCACCCCTCAACAATGTGGTGAATTCTTTACAAAATAACTCTTCCCGACGCGCTACCACGTTATTGGACCACAGACAACCAGAAAGTGGACCATAAATTTCAATAAATCAGGAAACTCGTATTTGAATCGTTCATCGGACTTGGGATCTTTCACAGATTGATCGGCCCAAAGTGTAAGGTCGATGAGCCCTCGAGCGGCGACCCGCTGACCGTGATCTCCCTGTGCCGCAGGCCGCAACTCTCTTGAACTCCATAACTAATGCCTATTACCAAGCCGAAGGTACCAGCAGCATCTATACGCCATCCGCCGCCAACCAAGACCGAACCTACGACAGTAAGCAAGAAAAAGAAGAAGAAAAAGGGAAAGGGGAAACTACAAGACCCGTCTAATCCTGTCCAGCCAGTCTATCATGGTGATCAATATGGCGTAGATGATGATGAAGACGACATTACAGGCGTGAATGGCTTGGAAAACGAGCATGGGAGAAGAGACGTCGATTCTGAACTCGATTCGACTCACTATTCGATCTCAGCGACAACGCCTCTCAATGCGGTAGCCCAGGCCAGTCTACGGATGTCATCGACCACACCCAAAGCCGACCTATTGGCGGCAGCAAACGAACTGTACAGGCGAATAGAGAACGAGCACATGGCAAACGAGAATGACGGTGGAGAGTATTGGAAGCAGCTACCAAGTCATATACGATCGTTTGTTGAGACAACGTATGCTCAAGGAGCCTCCCTCACTCCTAGCGAGCGTTCAAAATCTCAAGCGATGCTTGCCCTGGCGCAGACTATGGTGGATGAAGCAACTAGTCACTTTCAAGCCCCGGGCGGATTCCCCCCGCCATTTGATCCATCCCTCCTCTCTGATCCAAAGTTTGCTGAGAAACTAGCGATGAAGCATGGTGCTATCAACATCATGCAACAATACGACGATGCATACGAGGATTATATCAGTGAGAATGAGGACGATGATATCGACGATAGCCAGCAGTATGAAGTCGAGGGTATGTGCCACCAGCTAGCTCCAGAGTCATTCTTGAATGCAATCCCCCAGATTCGGCCAAGAAGAAGAAGAAGAAGAAAAAGAAGAACAATATGACCTCCGTTGTCGCCCCAGAACCAAGCCCACTCCCAGCAATCATCCCCTCCGCTCCAAATCCTGCCCCGATCGTCACACGAGCAGCGCCGAGCGTTGCACAACCACGACCAAGCTCTCGGGCTGCCGGTAAACAGCCAGTGTATAATCAACCCACAGTTCCACCAGTCCGAACGAACCGATCATCTTCGACAAAGTCGCCTGTACCATATAGCCACGTATATCCCAAATCTACTGTCACAAATGGCAATTCATCTCTAGCGAAGCGGCCGAGTGGTACTGGAGGTAGTGGATCTCAGAAAGATGGGCGGAGTAAACTATGGAGCAATAGTACAGAAGAAGAGCGAGAACGCATCAAGGAGTTTTGGCTGGGCCTGAGCGAGACAGAGAGGCGGGACCTTGTCAAATTGGAGAAGGAGGCGGTCCTTAAGAAGATGAAGGAGCAGCAGAAGCATAGCTGTAGCTGTGCGGTATGCGGTCGCAAACGGTGAGAGCTCTTGCTAGACGCTTCAAAGTATCTGACATGCGAATATTCTGCCCTGTAGAAATGCCATTGAAGAAGAGCTAGAAGTTCTATATGATGCATATTATGAGGAGCTGGAGCTGTATGCGAACCACCAGCGGCAATATAAAACTGGTGGGAAGGCTACACCACCTCCTGGACCCGGTCCGTTTCCCGGTAGCGTAGCTATCGATAAGAATGGCGTTTTGATTGGTGGTCCGCCAGGGATGACCAAGCACCCGACTCGTGGCGGTCGGCCAACAGTCAACGGCACTAGAAATCGGAAAGCAGCCCCGGACAGCGACGAATACGATGAAGATGACTATGATGATGATGAAGACGAATACGACGACGAGGATGATGAAGATGAGGACGACGAGGACGACGAGGACACCGATTCAAATCGACGCAAAATGGTCGGGAGAGGACGCAATCCACCGTCGCGTAGGACAATACCACAGCGTACAGGACGTGACGATTTATTTAATTTTGGAAACTTAACCGCGGCTGGTGAGTCGAGTGTTTACGCGTGAAGGCGATCCTCTCTTATTTCATTGATAGCGCCAGGAAACATTCTCACTGTTGCAGATGATCTTCTCAAGAATGATGGAGGAAAGTTCTTAGAGATGATGGAACAACTTGCAGAACGTCGGATGCAAAGAGACGACGAGGCTGCTAGGGAAGTTGAAATGGATAGCGATGACCTCGAGGATGAGCCCGACCTGAGCGATGAAGACGAGGAGGAGGAAGAAGAAGGGGATGATGATGAATCGGAGGAGGAAGAGGAAGAAGACGTGAGTGTGCAGACTGACCTTCTTGGCACGTCAGTTCTAAAAGCTCTCGTTATAGATGTCAGAGGAACAAAAGATGGAGGAAGGTCGCAAGATGTTCTCTATATTTGCAGCCCGGATGTTCGAGCAAAGAGTCCTCACTGCGTATCGCGAAAAGGTGGCCGCAGAGCGACAAGAGCAACTGCTTCGCGAATTGGAAGACGAGGATAAGATACAAGCAGAGCGGGATGCAAAGAGGCAAAAGGAGAACCAGCGCAAGAAGGATAAGAAAAAGCAGCAAAAACAAGCCAAGGAGGCAGAGAAGGCCCGGAAAGACGCAGAGCGAGCTGCTGAAGAAGTGAGTGTTGCAGTGCAACTGTCATAATGCGAATCGGACTAAACGTATCTTCACCCTGACTTGTATACTAATCGGCATCACTTCTCAAGGCTTCAATTCGCGCTAAAGTTGAAGCCCATGAAGAGGAGATGAAAAGGAGGAGAGACGAAGAGCGTTCGAAACGAGAAATTGAGCGAAAACAGAAGGAAGAGGAGAAAGCTCGATTGGCAGAGGAAAGACGATTACGGATCGCCGAGCAAAAGGCGATAGAGGTGGAGAGAAAGCGAGAGAAGGAGGAGCGCGAACGAAAGGAGCGCCTTGCCCGTCAGGAGCGGGAGGCGCACGTGAAGGCCGAACGCGAAAGAAAGGCAAAGGAGGCTCGTGAGGTAAAGGAACGTGAAGAGAAGGAAAAACGCGAAAAAGAGGAACGCGAGCGAAAGGACCGTGAACGCCAGGAGCATCTTAAAGCAGAAGAGAAGAAGAAGCAGGAAGTTCAAGCGGCTGCAGCGAAAGCTAAGGCTGGCAATAATAACGGCCCAACTGTCTCTCCCAAAGATGTGAACAGTCAAGCGAATACATCTTCCCAACAGGCTAAAAAACCTGCGACAGTTGCGCCTCCGAGAACAAACGGCCCTGCTCCTGTCCAGCGACCTGTGCCGACCAACACCACGCGTCCGCCTCAGCTACCTCAACAGCTACCCCAACCCGTTCCTACTGCATCGCAACGTCCAATGATGACTCCGCAAGGTCCCTTACCCCTAAATATGCAGCTTCCTCCGAACATGGCCTTACCTCCGATGGGCATGGCTCCATACAACCCTGTATCACCTATCGCTCTCTCTCCCCGGGGGGCTCCGTTTGGTGCTACAGTAACAACGGTTACCGGCCAAGGCCCATTTAGCTCTCTTGGACCCTTTTCGCCCATCAATAGTCAGCCGATCATGAGCAACGCTCTCAATGGTCCTTTAGTTGGGGTTCCGTTCCCTTACGATGCCCAGTCACCCATAATGTCACCCCCGGGCCTTGCTATCCCAGCCGCTCGTCCTCCTTCGACCGTCATGTCGATTCCATCGAAGGTGCCAGGTGCCGTCAACGGTGCTCCTAGTATGGGCCCTCCACCCCCTGCTCCTAATGTTGGTACCTCGCATATCAGGCGCTCCTCCAGTCAGGCCAACCCTTCTCCCTTTGGGACAATTGGGAAACCCTCTATGTCTCGCACTGGATTACCGTCGGGTCCCACTTCACTTGCTGATGACGAGGAACGATCTTCGGTAAACCCGACAGTTCCATCACCCCCTAGTCCGGGTCAGGTACTAGGGAGCTCGGCATTGGTGGATGAAAACGATACTATCGTGGAGCTGCCGAAACGTCGAGGGACTGCCAGCTGGGTGGATGGCATTGGCACTGCAGCTGTAGGCTCTCGATGGGGCCGTGGGCCAACGGGGTCATGGCCAGCTCCTAGCAACAACACACCTCCTGTTGGCGTACCTTGGTCTGCGGCTCCAGGGCGTCCACAAGCTGGTCGCATCGATTCACCATATCTCCCTAGTTGAACTCTTCACATCACCCTTCCGTCTTTTACCTCAGGAGTTCGCTTTGACTGAACGCTGCTGTCCTCTTATCACTCATCTCATCATTCTTTTCGTGTTATTCGGCAATGTATTTCCGGCACAACCTTATTGCTATGACTGTTTTTTGCGTTCGCTACGTTGAGCATTTGAGTTGACCTCCCTTCTCCGTGAGAGTCTTGAGCCTATGGGCCCCATCTCGATTGCTTTGGGTAACCTGAGTCTCGCCCTTGGTACCCGCTATTCGGGCCTTGCTGGGCTGCTGGAAACCCTTCACTGTGTGGTGGAAAGGCTGCAGATTGCTGGCGTGCATCCATACCGGCCTCTCTGAAGCCTGGAAGCGCATCAAAGTCGTCATACATATCAGAGTCCTTAGGACCATTGCTGGTATTTCCTTGCATCATGCCATCAAAGCTAGCGTCGTAAGGATCGGGGACCCCCAGTCCTGGAAGCATAGCATCACCCCATGCTTCATCGTCCTCTCCTTCTCCTTCTCCAGCCTCGGGCGGTTTCTCTCCTCCACCACTGAAAACACTGGTGCTGTCCCCGGGTCTTTCTCTTGACCAGAAGCGAGTGGTATGGTCATTGGAAGCGCTGACAAGTAGGTGGCCCAATGGATGGAAGGCCAATGACCAAATATTCGAGTCGTGGGCTTGTGAAAGAGTTGCTCTCGGCTCTGAAGGAATGACTGCATTGAAGGTCAAAGTACTCGGAGGGACACTTGCGCTACTGGTTGGCGAGTACAAGTCCCAGTACAAGAGATCGCCCTCAGAACCTCCTGACGCTAATATAGCATGGACAGGGTGCCATGCGACAGCTGATGGATCAAGATTGGATCAGCTGGTCCTTCAAGAACGAAGTCGAACAGGAATCGACTCACAACAAACCTCCCGCTTATGTCCTCTGTACATCCTCAATTCTTTCATGGCCCGAATGTCAAACACACTGAGACTTTGGTCTCGCGATCCTGCAGCAAGGTAATTGCCGTCCAAATAAGGAGAGAACGCAAGGGCTTGAATCGTGTTTTTATGCTGATGTCTGTCACAGACTTAGTGCATTTCTTTGCTGGGGATGGAATTATTCACAAAGTCGTCAGACAGGTACCCGTCCTTGGGTCCCAGAATTTGATGAGATTGTCCTTGGAGCCCGAGGCTATTAGGCCCTTGCTGGGGTGCCATTGAACACAGCGGACATCCCACCCATGCCCTATGACCACTTAGAATCAAAGTAAGCTCTGAACGAACACGCGACGAACCTGTTAGCGTTCTTTCCTCCTGACTTTCCTCAAAAGCCCAGATTTTCAAAGTGGAATCGTCGCTGCCAGTTACGAATCTACTATCGTTTGGAGAGAAAGAAATACCCCGGATAGCTGAAGGATGAGCCTATCCATGCAACAGTCACTGCAAGGTTGCATTTAACAATCAAAGCCACAAACCTGATAACTGTAAACGCAATTCATGTTCTCTTGGAAGTATTTAACAATACCCCCTTGGTCAGCGCTTGCCAGGAAGCTTCCACTGTGGTTGAATTCGAAAGTCCGTATTGCAGTATCATGTGCTTGGAGGATTGTCTCAAAGTTGAATGTAAGTCCGTTCCAGAGTGTAAATTCACCGGAAGTACTGCCTGTGAGTACTCGGCGAGCTGTAGGTGTCCACTTTAACGAGCGGTAAGAATTCCTAGCTGTCTGTAAGAGAGCATACGACTCACAGTAACACAGTTTACAGGTCCTCTTACTTTGTTTGTGCTCGTATGTACAAATTTTGTACAAAGACTCGTGGAAGGATTGTTGGGATATGCAGAGGGTGGCAGAAGATCTATGATATACGGCGGTGCAGGCCGAAGTCGAGGTGCATGTCCGGGAGAAGGAGCCACTTTGCGAATCTACCGCTAATATGAATAGACTCTCGTGTCAAATGAGGAGATACTTGCCCATAGCCAGCGCCCCATTGGGGCAAAGTAGTCCACCGTGCGACGAGGTTTAGTTTTTTTTAGGAGCGTCTTTCCATCCATACCAGCAGCCATTGCAGCAGCCTCTGAAAATACGTGCGTCAAACTCTCATCGACTGCCCATAAAGTAGCCAACAGACGTACCTATTGCTGGGCTTACATCCGGCAGGGGTGGAGGAGGCTCTGGTTTAGACAAGTGCTTTGTTGGTTTCCATACATCTTGTGGTAAAGGCTGGAGATTTGGAATGAGGATTGGTAGACCCGAGTCCGCGTTTACAGGATTCGAATTGGTCGGGTATGTTGTAGACATTAAAGCGCTGAGAAAGATATGTGCAGTATTGTCCTAATAATTCGAGACGAAAGTTAATTGTAGTCGACGTCGGGAGCAAGGTGTTCCCTCGCACTTGGACTTACTCTGGCGAAAAGATACTTTCACTTCTGATGGATTTCCGACTAGTCATTCTTAAAGTATGCAATGAAAGCATTTTCTCTTCACTACAGGAGTCTAACGAGATCCCAGGTATTCACAAGAAAGCACCAGTTATCGCTACAGGCGGACGCTATGACTCTGTTACAGCAAATTTTGACTGAACACGAGATAACGAACACAGAAGATGCTGTTCTGTCACTAGAAATATTGGCAAAGGAATACCTACTCCACGACGGTAAGGTGCATCCCATCGAATGTCACCAATCATTTGTTTACAAGCTCATAGATTGCTCAACTATTGTTACAAAGCCTCTTCTTCAACGTGTGTATGAAACGGTTGTGGAGAAAAGTACTGCCGCTGTGGTTGATGGTTCACAATCGTCCGAGGTTTGGGACCCAGATCATCACTTGTACTTTATCGACGCGTTTGAAATGCCGAGATGGCACTACTCTTTGGAGCGGAAGGCATTCGAGAAGTCTGTAAGCTTAAAGTCACCCACAGATCCGTTGCAAACTGACTTTTGTACAGAGCAGCGCGAAAACCCAGTGTGGCCGGTACATCAGAGTCGAAAGCCATGTTCCTTCGAGATCGGTACAATATCATCAAACAAATCGTTTTGAGAAACGAAAACTTCTCTCCCCCAGCGTTTGCAGGCAAAGACCGGGCAAATTATCTCAAGGCACGGTATCAAATATTCCTGCTGCCAGTACCTTGTTCTAACACCCTGAAAGCTCACCTCGACAAAAAACCTTCTTGGAAGGGCAGGCGGTAGATTTCTTCTTTTCGGTATGCTTACCCGCTCCCCCGAAGGGAGACTCTGTCTGGAGGATTTGGACGGAATTGTCCCCCTGAACATTACCAATACCGTAAATATAAGAAGCCGGGCAATGAGTCAAGCTGACTTCCCACTCAAAGGGTCCTAGTGAGGGTCTATTTACTGAAGGATGCTTTGTCCTGGTCGAAGGAGACTACAATGACGATGGCGTTCTCGATGTGATTGCTATCGGCCACCCTCCCAGTGAACGTCGAGCTGCAGCCAGGCATGCCTCTCGCGCCTACATTGGAGGTTTTCCTACTTACCTGGTCTAGGTCAATTTATGGACATATTGACTTCCTTGGCAAAGGCTCCACAACGGTCCTGCAAGATGTATGTCGCAGCAGTGATACATGCTGGCTTCTAACAGTGGCGATAATAGGAAAAGTGGGCCTTGCAAGTTCAGCGTCCAGAAAATGCCAATATTTCTATCCTCCTCATTTCGGACGTACGGTTAGATGACGAGCGAACCCTAAAGGGTCTAAGAGCACTTTTCGAACAAGCCGTAGAGGCAGATGTCATACCGAAGATATTCGTACTCTGCGGCAACTTCACTGGTACTCCCGTGGGAAACGATATTGAAATGGACAGCTATAAAGGTATGGTTTCTCTAACCATAAGCCGCTTGACCAAAAACTGGGAATCGACGACCTGATCTAGATGGCTTTACTATGCTCGGGGAAATCATCTCGGAGTTCCCTTCTATCAGGACAGGTTCTCATTTTCTTTTTGTCCCTGGGCCAAATGATCCATGGTCGTCGGACGTTCTGCCACGGAGACCTATACCACCCGCGTTCGTCAATAGGGTGCAAGCGAAGTTGTCCAAAAAAGCTTCCTTTGCTACAAATCCTTGTAGGATCAAATTTATGGGCCAAGAGATTGTCATATACCGTCAGGATTTGATGGGAAAGATGATGCGGAACCTTGTGGGAGTCAAGCCGGATCTGGAAAGTGCGGACCTCAAACGATATGTTAGTGACATTGACAAGGATCGAACCCTTGTACTTATGAGGCCTCCAGTTAGTGCAAACTATTCTGGATCAAGTACATTTATCCCCACTAGCACTTACCGTCCAAGCGATTTCGTGGGAGTTTGATCATGCCCTTCGATTATACCCTATGCCAACTGCTGTATGTGCTCCTCTTTGTGTCCATCTGGATTCTCTGATGCCTCGCTAGGTCGTTCTAGCCGACAACTACGAACCGTACGAGCTAACATACGAAGGTTGCCACGTCTTCAATCCAGGGAGTTTCCTAACAAATAACTATGGATTCTCGACATTTTACATGGCGACCTCTCGGTCTATGCCAGGCGGGCTTCAGGCTTTTCGAGTTTAGATCTATTGCCATCGCGATATAGTAGCATATTCTCATGTAAAGCAACACGAGGGGTCAGAAATATAAAAGGATTCAAGGTCCCTGGAGATATGTCTTTGTGAGAGGTGCGTCGAGTGGAGTCGGTGTTTCCGCTTCACCCCCAATCATCGGAGACGGGAGACGTTCGTAACCAATGGGGAATGATGACATTTGTTGTACATTCGCAACATGACCCAACAGACCTTCTGTCACTGGTACCGATTCCGGAGTGTGGGAGGTAGGTCGAAAGGGTGCAGGGGTGGTGGTGGATCGTAGGGCGCTAGTCGACATGGGGAGAGTGGCTGAATGTAAAGAAAGCTTCCCCAATGTTTCATGGTTCGTCCCAGAGAAGTCGGGAGTATTTTCAATCTGGGGTAGCGGTTCGCTGAAAACACCAATATTGAGAGAAAGGTCATCATGATTGGTATGAGCTATGGCTATGGCTGGCGCGTCGTTCAGAAGGAGTGCTGCAAGGACTCCGTCTGCTTCGGGTTCACGGTGCGAAGGCGGAGTACCTGACGAGCTTGGCTTATGATTTGTTGGAAATTCTGGGCCAAGCGCGTCGACAATATCGGCTTCGATGTCGTCCACAATAGACTCTTCCTTTGCTTCTTCACCAATTACTTCCGCGAGAGCCGCGTCAATGTCCATATCTGCTTCGTTACCGCCTTTTGTAACCAGAGTGTAAGATTGGACGGGACCTGCAATATCTGGTTGAGATTGAGGCTGGGGTGTTGATTGTTCACTCTCTCGAGTCTCTTCATTTGATATCTGAGGGTGGGCGCTGATGCTGTCCAATTGTGAACGATGCTGCGGGTCCAGTTCCATCGACTCTGCGTTGGATACGTTTTCGGTTGAGACAGGAGATGCTACGGTCATAGGAATGGATACCTCTGGTGAAGGCTGGCCCCGATTGAGGGTGATGACCAATGGATTGGAGGGTACTGGGGGAGGTGGCATAGTGCCTATCACGCTGGTGGAAGAATAACTCCGCTCGGCTAACCCGGGTAGTCTGGCAATCAACCCTCCAGCGGACACTGGTGTCGAGGTTGAAAGCATGCTTGACTTTCTTCCAGAGACGTTAAGACTGAGCTTCGGTAGACTTCGCTCCTTCTGAGAAGGGCCGGTAGGACCGCCTGCCTTACCGACCTCCAAAGAAGGAGACGCAATTGCAAGTGGCAGAGCAGGAGCAGGAGCAGGAGCTCCACTGACACTGGCCTTAACTTTATCGAGGCTGTCCCTTGGATTCTTCACATTCCAATCCCAGGTATATCCAAGTGTTGCTTCGGCGACCCCAAATGGATTTCGCTCCGCCCTTCCCTTCCCTGGTTCGACTGAGACGTTTCCTAACGCAGCGTTGGCTCCTGAGACGGCATTGTTCCAATGAGCTGGTATCGGCGGGTTTGGTGAATGGTACAGAATATTCTTCTCCTCTCTTTTTTGTACAGGAGGGGGTCCAAGCCTTTTTGTCCGAGTCAAAGTAGGTTTCTACAGTAGTTCGAGTCAGCGTTACTGAACGGATTAGAGCAGAATAAATTCACCGCCAAAAGGGCTCTTCCAACTCCTGGTATTCGACTCCCAATACCCGAAACAGGGTTGATAGCATTGGGGGCGAGACCAATACTCTTCCCCTGACTTGGAGGAAGTGGCAGATCGCCATCCTTCCCCTTTGCTCTAGCCGACGATTTTCCATCGACTTTGACGCCAGGTTGAGGGTCTAATGCTTCCACGTATGTTGGTAAAGGATTTCCAGGCCTCGGAGTCGGACTTAGATTTGCGCTCAACCCAAACATGGTATCCGGAGTGTTGAACCTGGCAGGAGTCGTCCCAAGAAAAATGAGAGAAACCTTGTGACGTAGAGGATTGGTCGAAGTCGTCTGAGAAGATGATACCCCTAAAGCATTTGTGTCCGCTGTCGAGAGAGATCTGAGTGCTGCTAACAACTCATCGTTTGTCGAGGACCCCCGAACAAACGGCACGCCCTCAGAAGACGATGCGTCATCCTCATCGAGGGTAAACATACCGCCATTTATTGTCGCTTTTGATAACGCGGGTAGGTGCCAAGCGCCTCTCGCCTGCAGCTTGCTGCCCTCATACGGTGCTGGGACTATGTAGTTTGCCGGGAAGCTCTGGGTAGCGGTCGAAGGCTCGTCAGATTGTTTTTCTTTCTCCGCATTTTCCGCTTCGTTTTGTTTCCGTATCTCTTCTTCGCGTCGTCGTTCTTCCATCCTCTCCTTATCCGGGTCCCCTGAATCCAGCTCTTGGTCCATCAGGGTTGTCGGGAATGGTGGTAGGAAGGAGGGCACGTAGGAATCATCGCTGGGATATACGGTTTTCTCTGGTAACAACGCCGCATCGCCAGTGTAGAGGGGAGGGTTGGAGATGGGGGAGAGCGGCAGCTGCACCAATGGCTTATCGACGAGCATATAATCGTCCTTTGCTTGATGGGAACCGAATTCTCGTTCCGGTGGATCGCTGCTAGGTTCTGAAGGGACCGGCGTTGGTAGACGGGTTAATTTATAACGCTGGGAGGAGCGATCCTCAGGGGCAGTCAGACCAGCGGTTATGGAATCTATGAGAAGATTTTAGTGGCAGGAACTTTGGTGATGTTTCAATAGCGGATTGGGCCCATCCCAAGAGAGAGTGGCAGCTAACGTGTCATGAAGGGATAGCTGAGCAACGGGTGAAAGCGTATGAGATGCTTGCCTTTGAATTCATTGAGCTCTATCTCTTTTCGAGTACCGGCCATGTTGGCAAACCTCTGCCCAGTGAAGTCCATGCCTGACGTGCTGGTTATTTTCCCGACACTCTCTCCCGACAGAAGACTTCCTTCTATCTCAACATAGTCCCGTAGGTCGTCCAGGATTGTGCCCATCTCCTCCAAACTTTCTAACACATCATAAACATGTAAGCCGGAGCGTCCAGCATGGTTAGCGTATTCCTGACACGACACAAGTAAAGACTGAAGATATTTGTCCAGTACAGATGACAAAACATGGAGAGACGTTGCAGACGCCTTGGTTATTCCATGAGAATGAAGAATTTTCAGGATTGGTAAACGTAGATGTGCATATAACGCTTCGTCCATATCCTTCAATTAGTTTGAGCACCCACAGAGGGCTCAAATGTCGTCCGGCGTCGATGTTATCGAGCTTTGGCGGGTGAGGCGGAAGGCAAACTTGGAATTCGCGTCAATCCTCACCGAGAGCCCAATTGTCAAGGCGAATCGCCACGGGATATTAAAACAAGTTCCTTGGAATTCTTCTCTTCTTATAATGTCTACTCTCTGCTACAGGCTGCCAGTATCCTTTGCTCACAAGAGGATAACGGGCTTCCTATAGTTGATGATTTATTCTACATCTCTGAGGGTTCAAGTCCGTTTCTCAACCTTCATTTTATCGACAGGTCCCTACAAAATAGCCTGTCCCCATGCTGATCATCCTGACCTTTGATATTCGATGAAAGCACACGACAACGCTCCGATTTTTGGAGGCTACGGCGCATATAAATCCACTTTCGTATCTATTCTGTCACCGCTCCTATCTTAGTTCGTAATCTTCTTCTTAAAATGACCTCCCGACTGGCTTTTCCAGGTCGTCAGCACCAACGATGGCTAGAGCGTCAGAAGCGAGGATTGCTCTCAAACGACTTTCGACCTCATCTTTTCCGAGAACGGAACAAACTTCGGCAAGTGGAGGTCCATTCTGTTCTCGCGTTAACTAAAGGCAGGTCATCCACGTCCAATGAACACACCTTTCCCCCTCCAAGTGCATGTCGCAATACCCTCATGCATTGTCCTTTTGACACTCCCAGTTCATCGGGGAGTCGGCTAAGACCGCTCTTCACGTCGGTAATATTGGTGGAGGCCTCCATCCAATTTAAGAAAGCACTAGTGACACGATCTAGTGACCATTAATATGGGTAACAACAGAATAAACCAAACCTACGATATAAATCTGGCTTGCAAGGCAATTCCTTTGAAGGAGTGGTTGTCCTCTCAAAGAACATACGACCAAGGGATGATAGCTCTTCGATCCGAGTCAACCGGTCCTGAAATTCACATTAGATTCAAGATCTTGTATCTCCCCATACGTACCTCCAGTAACTCGAGAACGCGTGCCACATAATCATGATTCAGCCGATTACTACAAGGTACTAGGTTCGGTAAATGCTCTTTATCAGATTCAAATAGCCGTACCTATGAGGATAGGCTGATTGCAGTAACTCTATTGCTCTGTTCAGAATCGTAGTACGATGCTCCGGACTCTTCAGAGCTTGTTGGATAGATCGCCGATTCAATTGGGATAGAACCTCTGGATCCAGAACCACTCTTCGTCTCGTATAGTTAGATAGGTTGAACTACTTCCTTGTGATTACCAGAGCTTTCCCTAAGTAACTGAACCATACCTTCTCTATGAGCCCCGGCAGGTCGGCAACGGTGGTCCTGGGCTCTGGATTACCTGCGCTTCTCCCTGAAAGAGCTAACCAGTTGAGAATAGCACCGCTTTCCCAGCCTTTTCCCTGAATCAGTACGGTTAGTTGGCCGCAACCGCTAAGACATTTGCACCAAAGCCTACTTTGAAGTCCGATACTCGAACGTCACCATGTCGCTTGGACATTTTAGACCCGTCCGGATTGAGTAGAAGAGGCAAGTGTCCATACATAGGGGCTGTAAACCCTAGTTTGGCGTACAGCGAGCGGTGAAGCGGCAAAGAAGGTAACCATTCCTACAAAGTCTCGCTTGAGCGTGGTCATACCAACTAAGCCATCTGTACCTCTCCCCGTAATACGTGTGTGATGCCCATTTCGTGATCGTCAACTACTGAAGCCAAATGGTATGTCGGAAATCCATCCATCTTGAGCAAAATGGGGTCCGTCGGTAGGGAGCCTTGGGCATCACGGACCTCACCAAATATCAAGTCCGTAAAGGTGTGAAGTATGGTATCTCTCGTCGCCTATGGTAGAATGTGTGAATACAGTCTCTTGCTTGTTTGGTGTACCTACGTCGATTCGAATAACATGCGGTTGCTTTGCTTTGATACGACGCGATACTTCCTCCTCTGTGAGCTTGCGGCACGTTCTGTCGTATGTCGCCAATGAACCGGAAGCCTTGAGATGCTGTTTCTTGGTTTCTAGCTCATTCGGTGAGCAAAAACAACGATAAGCATCGCCAGACTGAAGCAAGGTTAATATATAATATGCAAATGTTTCCTTGTACCTACTTCAACGAGCTTCTTGGCGTATAAATGATACAACTCCAGTCGCTGAGACTAACACAAAGTCAATACCCGGTTGATGTGAGGCGAGCTCTCAGATACCTGGTAGTACGGACCATGAGGACCAATTTTGTCAGGACCTTGCTCAAATGTTCAGGGTTTAACTCCGTGTCGAAAACCTGAACTCACCATAGTCATACTCTAGATCTGCCCATTTCAGACCGTTTTGGATATCTTGAACGGAGCCAGGGATATATCTTGACTTTCAATTGCCTTCAGATCAATCGTGTAATAGATGTGTGACATTGCTCACAGCGTCCGTATCCTCTATTCTCAAAATCCATTCCCCGCCCGCCTTACGTGCAAACAAATGGTTGAATAATGCAGTTCTCAGTCCTCCCAGATGGAGGGAGCCCGTTGGTGAAGGCGCAAAGCGTAACAGAGGAGGACGTGGTAACATGGTGGGATTCAACTTTGACTCCCCCGTCGACCGCTTCCACGACAATTGTGCGGCTGAAAGGAGAAAGCATCAAACTTGATGAAGATCCGAAAGCCGTTTTGTTAGACGTCTGGGCAAATCCTCAAGCGACAAGCAAAGAAACGATGGACGAGTGGGAGAAAGGCCGTAGATATGGGGTTGAAAGATTACCAGCCCTCCTTAAGCAATATAACTATGGTGCCAGAAACGTCACTGATGGAAATTTGAGCATCTGATTGTAGTGAATAGGTGACATACGGTTCCAGACGATCAAAGCTCAAGGCGATTGGTATCTACAAACTCGCAGTGTTCAAAATCTACGCTCTGGTTCTGATAGTTGGGATGGCCCATTGGTCTCTGAGAAGGATTTCACAGCAAATCACAATGAGATTTGGGCAATTCTACGCGAAAAGATTAGCAGGTCGCATGATCTAGCCCAAGCAAGACCAGGGGACATATTTGATTCGATGGGTACAAATATCAGTTAGTTTGATTGTCCTATGTCAAAGAACAAATTCCGAATGACCACATAGGCCTGCTTTCACGTCAACCAAGCCAGTCTTCGAGGAACACTCATGACAAACGAACACCTAGAAGCAATGAACCTTCATTTTCCACAATAAAGGAGGAGGAGATTGACCCAGGCGTCTTCCAAAATGATAGTGAAGAGCAGATTGATCTTACTGGCGACTCCCCGCGCGAGACATCCCCTTTGCAAGAGACATACTCAGAGTTTATCTCTCCTGGATCATCAAATACTATCGATCTTACATTGGTAGAAGAGATTGACTTGACCAGAGATGAACCACCAAGAGCCAGCACAGTTGCCAATGTCGCCCCGCACATTCTTTCTCCAGCAAACGAACCCTTGCGTAGCCTGGATGAAAAGATGAGAGAGATGCAGGAATCCGATCGCGACTCCCTCTTCGATGGAACTGATTCGGAGAGTGACTTTAGTTCTGTCGAAGGAGATCCGAACGAACCTCAGTCATTCCCTCTGGGACAGTTGTCTACTCTGAGGATGTTGCGTGAAAACCAGGGAATTGTTACTTCTCTTCAGCGTCAGACACCGATCAACAGAAAACGTGGAAGGAAGACCGCCCTGGATATTGCGGATGAGACGGAGAAGCGAGCATCGATCCGACCTGAATCAAACCTCCAGCGTCCAAGAAAGCGGAAACGTATGCTTGGGCCTAAAGCTGGCCCATCCCTCTTTACGGCGGTCAATGGCCGGGTCGTAGTGCGAGAGAGAGATGGCCAGTATTCCAAATTTATACCCCAGAAGAGTTCTGGTTCGGCTTTGGCGAAGCAAAGATTAGAAGCGCCTACTGAAGGATCGAATCCTGAGAATGACTCAGCCAACGCTGCGTCTTCTGGAGGTGGGATCGTCAATGCCTGTCCAGACGATCTTGAGGATTATGAAGACGTAGAGGAAAATCAACTACAAATATTACCTGAGTACGCATATTCACTGTTACAGTTGGGAATATCGCTCACGGACAGCCACAGAACCTCCCAGGCGATACCAAGCACTGACTCGCCATGGATGGGCATCACACGTCCGAACCAGTAAGTTACTAAACATGAATCAGTCCCATATTGGCTCTAACGTTTTCAATTTCGCCATAGACCAGCGGTACACCATGTGGTCGATGTGCGGAATCGCCCCAAACTTTTTGACCCTACAGCACCTCCACTGTTTCTCTTACGTCTTTCGCATGAGAAGACGTTGAGGCTCATGCTACGGGACGTATCGCAGACTCGTTTAGTGTGGTACCCAGTCGCGGAGGAAAGTGTGAAGCCCGATCCTGATGCAGCAATATCGGAGGATGATCTCAGATGGAAAGGGCATGAATTGCATCTCCTTTTGCTTGCGCCTCATTTCCATAGCTTGGCGTGGGAAGAATCGATGGCTAAACAGGAGGAACTGCTGGCTCGGATGAACGAGGCCGCCAATAGCTCAAGGGGTGCAGCCATGGAAGTAGATTTGAACTTTCAGTTGGCTAAGGAGCAAGAGAACTTCTGGAGACCGGGTGAACGAGAGAAAGCTGTTGCTATTCCGCGCGTGGCGGACTTGGCTAAAGCCGATCAGATTCTCTCCACTGTTCCAATAGGAGGGAACCCAAGGCTGCTGAATCGGGTCTCTGTAGGTGAAGGGAGGCTCCATGCGGGGACATGGGCACAACTGGTCCTCTACGAGACCCGATCAGAAAGGCCCTCAGCCTCCGACGAGAATGATTTGATTGCTCTCATACGGTGGTTGGATAAACAGGGGAAGGTACTCGTACAGATACTCTAAAGTGGAGGTGCCTAACCTCCCTTACTAGTTCCTGGTTTTGCATTCTGCGGTTGTGGACGCCCATCACCAACACCCGTACACGTTAATCATTTTTTCATCCCGGTCGGATTGTATACGCAAGTTATGTGGATTGCCTGACCCCTCGATCTTTCTAAACAGTCGTTACGGCCTGGGCATTGCTCAATTAGGAAGGCAGATTGCGAATCTTGATCAACTACCAGAGCTAGACATTGGACAGGGTTATAGGGCGGCCATTTCGTAGACCTAAAACGGCATGTCATGGTATGGCTATATAGGCCCCGCACATGGATCATACTTAGATCCCTTTTCCATGAATTTATCTATCTTTTCTACTACATAAGTACTACTTGGCGTCTCCTTGATCATGACCGCCAGTTCGGCTGTACAACGGCCATTGGTAGACGCGGAGGCAGCTTGTGGGTCCTTTTGCCTTCGCCCACATCCAATATCAGACCTCTTACAGATCAACAACTAGCAACTCGTTCCTCAAATGGGCAAAAGGTTCTCTTATCCTGTTTATTAGTGAACTTATACTCACCCACACTTGCTACATGACCAATAGACATGCGAGATCACGCTCTCCAGCGTATTTAGGGTACAACTCGAACCCGTATTCTGGTCCAAATTTGCTGCAACCATATAACGGGAACATTTACTACCCACCTCCTGCGCCGCTTCCAATCTATAACCCAACCCCAGCCTTGCCTGTAACTCCATATCCCGGTCCGTATCCTGGCCCATATTCGTATTCACCGGCACCAGTTCCTGTACCACAAAGCTTGATCGGCAATAGGGCGCCATTACCAGAAGAGATGGCGGCATTGCAATATACATTGCAAATGAAACTTGCCACTGTATCATTTCTAGACGCTCAGATCGGTAGGATCTTATATTTTCACTTGATGAATGTTATTTCTCACCAACCTGTGCAGAGGCGGCCAAAGACAATCTCGAATTGCTGGCGATCCCGTATTTTGATCTCCGAGCGCGCTTCGAGAGTGCACAAAGTGCATATCTCGCTGCGAAGGAAAATCACGAAGATTTAATTACTCAAAGAAATGCGCTGGATCGATCGATGGCTCACTTGAACGCACTCCTAAATCCACTGCGAAGATTTCCTGATGATCTCCTCGTCAAAGTGTTCATGTACGCGGTCGAAGCAGAAGAAGAGAGAGAATATGAGCGACGGGAACCGCCAAGATTCAGGAAGCCACAGTCTATCCTGAATATCAGCAGGGTTTGCTCGAAGTGGCGTAGCGTAGCAAGGGCGAAACCGGAGCTTTGGACGTTTGTCCGACTAAATCTATCACGAAGGAGTCAAGTTCACGAAAAGCTGCGCTATTTCCTCGACCTGGCGCAAGGACTTCCCATGAACATTTCCACGTCCAATTTACAACCCAACTTCTTCAATTCGTCAACGGACTCTGAGGATGAAGAAGGCTTCAGCTCCGGTGCTCTCCTTGCCCCCGTTCACAACCTGCGATCGCTCACTGTCAACTATACCCATTATAGGGCTCTTCATCATTTACCAGCCCTAGGTACAGCCTGCCTCGACACGCTCGAAGAGTTGCATCTTCGAAGTGAGCCGCTCAGTTCACCCGCTTCGGGATTTTTCAGCATCGTGTCATATTTAGCTGAGGCTCCAAATCTACGAATCCTCAGGCTCATCCATGTACATCTCCTTCCTCCAGCCCTACACGAGGTCACGCCTACTGTTTCCCTTCCCAAGGTGGAGGAACTCGTCTTACAGGGGCCTACAACACACGGTACAGACCTGTTTGGCTTCGCCCAAATCGTTATCATGCTTCCCAACGTTCAAAAAATCACGTTCTTCCAAAACGACACTGTTCCTTACGTTGTTCAGGACGACATCCTCCTTCCTAAACTGCAAGAGATCACCGTCAACTGCACAGCTCTGGAGAATGCACTCCGTACCAGTTTCGGTGCAAACAAAGTTATTGCCCCAAAGTTGGAAAAAATGACCGTCATTGACGCCACCATGACCACCGGCGGTTTCGTGTCATTTTTGACGGCGATAGACACCATACGCGAATTATCGATAGTCGGCAACTTCGATCCGTTCTCCAATGTCGTTCCTTTCCTTCCGGGACAGATATTTGTCCTCCCACCTGTAGGAATTCCTCCTCCTCCGCCGCCTGTTCAAATCATACCTCCTGCACCACCAGCACCAGTCTCACAGCCCACAGCGGGAACCCCTTCTCCAACGTTCCTTCAGTCCATGCGAGACATCCAGAAGATGGAAATACAGCATATTCATCCCAAATTTCTCCAGGCTCTCTGTTCTATAGAGGAGGTCGAGGAGGAAACAGCGGCCCCGACTCCACATGTAGCATTGGAATCTCCAAGTGACCAGTCACCAAATACTGTGCCCAAGCGCAAGTACAGGACCTTTGAGTTTCTGCCAACCCTTCGTTGGTTGGAGATCACCATCCATAAAAGTTTGCCGATCAAACGCGAGGAGTTTGAGGCCCTCTTCGAGACACGTTGTAAGGGATTGGAACTACAAACGTTGGAGAAACTGGAGGTTCATCTGGGTGCAGGTGTATCGGAAGATTTAGCGAACACTGTTGGCGACAAGATGATTCTTGACGGAGAAGAGAGGAATTGCCGATGGTTCAGCTGGAGTCGCTCCGATTCGGGTGGGAGTGCAACGTCGGGCCAGTCAAAGTATTAGGCGACCTTTTTTTTCTCGTATATCCTTAACGATCAGGCTTCGATACCCATTTGCATCAAGAGGTAGTATATTATCTCGAGACGATAACTTCGTTCGATAGCTGTATGTTCACATGCATATGTTTTCTTCACCCTTGAGATATATGGGTAGGCTTTTATAAGAGCGGAATCAAAAGTCTCCGTCATGGGCTCTCTTCGTAGAGCTTCGAGGAGGTGGCGTATTGCCGTGCCTCTTTGACCTTCTACTATCACGTTCCCTAGAGGACGTTCTCACATCCCTGCTGTCGGGGTGCGAATGGCCATAGCTTCGTCTATCGTCCCTAGAGGGACGATCGTTTTCTCTGTCCCTGTCACTTCTCTCCCGATCCGCGTCACTGGCACGTCGGGGGGACCTTGATCTATCTCTCTCGGCTCTGCGAGCAGCGTCCCGGTCTCTGTCACCTCGTGAATCACGAGTATTTGGCCCGTCTCGATCATCTCGGTCCCTCCTGTCTCGATCATGTCCCCTGGAGTCCGTTTCAGCTCTACCGGAGTATCTTGAAGGGGGAGGAGGAGCGCCGCCCTGCCTCCATCTTGTCCCAGGGGTGCGTTTAGCCCACTGGATCCATAGGCTCGCGGTTAATAGGGCTGTGTTGAACTTAAGCTCTGGGCTAACCTCGACAATCAGCTTCTTCCCTTCGTATGTTTCTCCGTCTCTGAATAGATGGAATAGGTGGAATCGTCATCAAGGGGTGAAGAAGAGGAGAAAATAAAGGAGGCGTACAATTTGTTGAGAGCCTTTGATGCATCGTTTTCGTCAATATACTCAATAAAAGCGTATCTATATGTCGTTTAGGGCTCGGAAAGACGTTTTGCTAGATCGGAGCATATTCACCTTGTCATACGGCCTGGGGCAGGCGCTGGCACGTCGCAGCGCACTATTTCACCGTATCTGTGGGTGAAAAACGAGGTTGTTAACGCGATATTAGACATGAATGGAAGCGACGCGTGAACGCGCCAACATGAATGGGGTTTGTTTTCACTTTTCGAACTGATACGCTAAATCCTTAGCGCGAACCTCTGGTGGAAATCCAGTGACGAATAGGGTTGGACGACGATTTACTCCCGACATTTTATGGTTTCGTGACCGGACCTGGTGGTGGGCGTCAGAGAGTAAGCTTCAGTGGCATGGTCATTGTTCTTTGCCAGACACCAGATAAGCCCTACAGCCTACCAACAAAGAAAAGTCGCGCTAAATTGCAGATAGATGGGGGATGTGAATTTTCTTAGTCTTTGGTGTCCGGCTCGACGCTTTGCGTAGCAACATGCTCGTTGGTCACCCAGAATATCGTACAAAGGTGGAGAATACATTCGATCGAGAGTAGAGGCTCCTCTAATGGATGAATGAGGCCACACGGGGCTCGACTACGAAGAGGTTGTCACGAGGAGGCAGCTGGAATGGCAGCATCTTCATCACGGCTCTGCGGGATACAGAATCAGTATACGTCTAATGAATGGATGATATGAACAGACCGTAAGGAACTTTTGCATAAAGGTGCGCTCTGGTTGAACCTCTGGTTTGAGTAGTATGCCCATTATGTGCGGCTCCTAAGGTGAGAGGTCATGATATTCAAAGCAAATTTGGAAGGAGAAAGAGTATCGAACAGGTTCAGCAATCATCCAGCTAGTCTTTGGTAAAAACAGACCTGCATCCAAGCATTCATGGTTTCTTGATATGTCTGTCTCCCCTTTAAAATCTGTCGTTCGATAGCCCCTAGGTCTTCCAAATGGCGATTTGCCTCAAATCTTTGACGAATGGCCGCGCGAACGGTGTTGGGAGAGACATTCAGGGCATAAAGAGCACAGATTTCTGGTGCCTGGATGCAATGAAATAAAATCAAGGAAGTTAGTGCCGCCAAAGATTTTGACTGGTTTTAAGGATGATATGTACTCACGGATCGATACCAGTCCCGGTACAACTCCCTCACACGAAAAGCCTGGTGTTCACGACTCCGTGACATAATTGCTGGTCTAGCCAGTCTTGAAGGAATAGTGGTCATATTGTTGGCTCAAGTCGATTTGACGTCGCAAGGTTCAAGCGATTGGTTGCTTTGTTGGCGGCTTGGACCTCTTCTCGATGAATCATGGGGAAGTTCGTTATGGGAACTCGTACAATCCTTACCCATACGGAAATCCTTCAAATAACGTGTCCACCGCTTCGGTCTCTTCACTCGCCAGTACATCATCGAAGATCCTGAGCCTCTTCAAGCCCAAAGAGAAACCCCCTCCAGTACCAGAGAAGGACTATCCCTATGGTTCCGGAAGGGATGCTCTACTGAGCTCGAGCAGTTTGAGCTTGAGTATGACTCTGTCGGACGCAGGGACGACGACTAGTAGTCACTCTGGAAACACCAATGCTACTGGGAAGCGAACTGGCAGCATCTTCAAGCTTGGGAAGAAAAGTAAGAAGAATAAGCAGAAGGACATACAGCCTGCGACTGTCATTGGAACTCCTCAGAACGTGAAGGTATGCCAAATCACCGCGCTGGCTGATGCGGTGGAGTTGCTAACTATCAATTAGCACGAATTACATGTAGATGATGGGTTAAACGGTTTTCCTCCAGAATGGCGAGCGAGCCTGCTCCAATTGGGCTACTCGCAGGAAGAGATCGAGGAAATGATTCAGAAGAAGCGGCAGAAGCCATCTACAAGCAACATTAGACAGCTCCCGAATGAATCGATAAGCTCTAATCATGCCCCCAATCCAAGTACAAGCTCTTCAGCCTATCGGTATCCTTCTCCCCCACCTCAGTTCGCCCCTCCATCACATGTACATCACAAGGCTCAGTCGTCAACTTCCACGCAGCGCAGTATCCCCACATATCATACACTAAAACTCCAGACTGATCTTGCACCTGGGGAAGGAAATCCAAGGCTTCACAGTTCTAACTCTAACAGTCCTGCGGCATTCGCTTCTCCACTGCGCTCGATCCCGAACCGAAGTGAATCTCCTTCGGGATCAATATCATCTAACAAGCAATCCCATGGCGGCAGTGAGCATCGCGCATCACCAGTGCCCTCTATTCATCGCGAAAGAGACACTGCTACAGCCTCTAGTCTATCTAGAGAATCCCCAATCACAGTGAGCCCAAGGATAGTTGAAGCAATAGCAATAGGCACGCCACCAAAGCCATCTCGTCCTCCACCACCTATTCTTTTTTCGGACACTCTAAAGGCGAATACATATAAGCCACCAACTGTCATAGCCATCCAAGGCGACGATTCAGATGAGGAACACCAGCGTAGTCTTAGTGCTACTGGCACTGCTAGCGTTGCCGGAACTGCTAGCATTACCGGTCCTGCTAGTGTTACTGGCTCTGTTAGGGTTGCTGGCATCACTAGCCCTCCTAGCCCTCCTCAAACGGAGGAAGACGCGTCTCAGGTTGTGGGCGAACCGTCGGCTGTATTGCCTGTGGCTCAGAGCGCTGCACTCAATGCGACGCCCACCCAAACAATCACACCAGTTCATATCCAATCCACTGCAAATACTCTCCCTCCCCCAGACATTTCTTCCCCTTTGCCAACTTCCGGAGATTCAACACCCACGCCGGATATCAAAGCGACTCCTGTCTTATCAACAGTTTCTGGAATTCCCCGGATTTCTCTTTCTCTTGGTAATGTGGATATGGGATCAAGGGCCTCCGTCGACTGGTCCGAATCCCTTTTTTCAGCACTCCCCAGTGCAACTGCATTTGATGGGTTCAGAAGCTCTGTTTCCATTAAAAGCGGCCCGTCCAGTGCGGTCTCCAATAAGAGATCAAGTAGAATCATATCGACCCCAGTCGATAGCAGAATAGCACCTACTCCACCTCCATCTTCCAATTCATTCGCCACTGCCACCCTCTCTCCGGATGCAATTTCGAAATTAATAACACCACCTTCGTCGTCCGGATTGTCATCTGGACTATCTGTTGGGCCTTCACCAGGGCCTCCTCGACTCGAATTGACGAGCAAATTTTCTCCCTTTTCCAACCCATTTCCCTCCTCGCATTCTCCGCAAAGTGCATCTCGTGTATCCCCACAGGCTATATCGCCTCGACCTTCAGAATCGTCCGACAGCCCCGCGATGAGGAGCCCTTCCTCTGCGCCACAGCCACATGGCGTGGAAGACCTACTACCACTGCCAAGGATAAGTTTAGGCCCGGAATTATCCTCAGGAAATCTCTTTTCTCTCGATGGGTCGGCTCACCATGAACAGGAAGTGGATCGTTCTCAGGCCAGTTACAGGGATTCCATAGCTAGCATCACGACGTATGGTGATCTTGATAACGACAATGATCGATCTCTTCGCGAGTCTATATCCAGCTATGGGGGAATCGAAGAAGAATATATCGAGCCGGTGGTCGTGGCGAAAGCTACGGCTGTTAAATTAGCCAGAGTTCCCTCTGTGTCGTTCCAGAGGCGCTTGGATATGATGACGACCAGTCCACGTTCTACAAATGCGCCAGATGTCCAGAGGGGTATCACTGGACATCCTGGTGCTCAACTGGTTATGCTCCAAAGCCGCGGGGCAGGTCATGCAGGTTCATCATCGGCTCCACCGTTCACTCCTCTTGGAATTCCTGGGAATCAAAGCATGCCATCTAGTGCACCTTCGACACATGCATATCCCATTGCCATTGGACCTAGTAGCGGATTTGATGATGACGACGATGAAGATGAAAATGATCCAGAAGACAGCGACGAAAGTGATGAAGACGAAGACGAAGAAGAAGACCCGGACTCGAGATATACCATCCGCGTAGACAACGTGAAGGCAGATCAGCTCATGGCAGCCATCATGCAGAGCAAGGGCGATATTGAGATGAAGGATATCGACGCAATAGTCAGCCCCACATTGCACGATCCTCAGGACAAGACAGAGGGACGCATAGCCGCTGTCACTGTCCCTCTCAGTGGGAATAGTCCCGATCCCTTCTCTAGCTCCCGACCTATTAGCACCGCCTCGATCGCAACCCTCAAACCTGAAAGGGAATCGGATGACGAAGCGATTTCTGAAGGAGCAATGCAACTTCCACCAAGCGATCAGGAGCAGCTGCCACCTCAGTCTTCGGCAGACAGCGAGGATGTTGAGCATGTCGATCAAGAGGACGGAGATTCATCAGCATTGGATGAATGGCTAGAAGCCAATGAAGCCGACGAGCAGAGCCAAGACGAAACAAACGATGACGACAAATTAGGAGGTGGAGACGATGGTTCGGATTATGACGATACCGATCGACCGCTCTCTACCCCCGAATCCTCGACTCTACCGAAAGCATATCAGATCGAAACGCCATCGCCCGTTCCACCCATGTCAGCTCGTTCTCTCTCCCAAGCTGTCGTTGTTCCTTTTCCTGAAGGCCACGATGACATCAGGAGCTCATATTCGCCTGCCTTTCTGTCTCCTGGCTCAGTCTCCACCGACTCAGAGCAGCACTACGATGCAGATACATCCGACCGTGGTACAACGACACCGAATACCGCCAGTACGAATACAACTGGAGGGATGATCGATAAGCTCCTGTACTTGAACAGCCCTGACGCTGTATCCTCTGGCCAAGAGAGCGCTTCGTCTGTGTCGCCTCAATGGTCCCCCATTCCAGCACTAAACCTAAAGCAGCGCCGGGAGAGTCAAATTTTCGTTGGCAATATGACTCAAGGCACTAAGGGAACCGAGACAGGCCCAGCTGGGAAAGCGGTAGCAGGGAAACGTGCATCCATTCGACCACAAAGATCCTCCATGATATACACATCACTCATTCAAGCAGCTTTGGAGCAGAGCCCGAGGCATCCTCCCGCAGAGTCGGAAGCCTCGGAGCTACAGACGAAGGCGGTGAATGAGGATAAGATACCAAAGTCGAATTTGTTGTCGAAACGCTTACCGTCCAAATGCCCTGAACTCCTTCGACCGTTGATATCGTTCATCAATGATGGAGATCCGAACGACCTATTCGTCAATCTGAAACAGGTTGCAGAGGGTGAATCTGGCGATATCTTTGCGGCTGATGCATCGGATTTAGCGGTTTCCTCTGGATTTGTAGCTGATTCAGAGGAGAGGGATACTACTACTGTCGTAGCGATCAAAAAAGTCCGCGTGGAGGAGCCCAACAATGCGAAGATCACAGCATTGAAGAAAGAGGCATCAATCTTTTCGTCTATTGGTCACCACCAAAGCATTCTTGCCTATGCAGGCATGTGGATAGCGGATACATCGTCACCTGACGCTGACGCTGATCAACGACCCGAGCCCCTACAGGAGTTGTGGATCCAGATGGAGCTCATGGAGCGTAGCTTGGCTGATTTGCTAGCGCTGTTGGACGACGGTTTGGAATTGGAGGAGCGCCATGTTTCCCGCTTTGCGCTGGACATTGTTCTGGGCCTTGCATTCCTTGAAGAGCGATTGGTCGCACATCGTGATCTTCGAAGTGATAACTTGCTTGTTTCCCTCGTTGATGGGCATGTTAAAATTGGTAAGTGGTATTTCCCTGACGTCCTCGTCATATTATCTAATGAGTTATCCTTTGCCTCCTTTCTCCCCGCAAATAGCCGATTTCTCGCAAGCCATTCAGCTATCGGCAGGCGATACGATCCGCGAGGATCCAGCTGGTATCATCTATTGGCAGGCTCCGGAGATACGCAGGTGAGAGTTGAGCTAGTGTGATACTTGAGAAAAGCTAGATCCTGACTCTCTGGTCTTTTGATTTAGGGGTCCTTATGATGCTCTCAAAGTGGATGTGTGGTCGCTGGGGGCGACCGTTTGGGAACTCGTTGAGGGCGAAACGCCATTTGAGGGTGACCCAAATGGGCCGTATGATCGTTTACCCGAGTTGACGGACGTACAAGATGTATCCCAAGGGCTGTTGGGATTTTTAGCGAGTTGCGAGTTGCCAGCATCGAAGCGATCTCCCGCGAAGGCATTGCTTGAGGTGCGATATCATATTATTCTCTCTTAAATCTACGTCAGTTGAACTGTCTGTGCTAACTGGAGATCTAGATGCCATTTATTTTGGCCCGATGTACTCGTGAAGAGATTCTTCAATTACTCTCAAGAGCTAGGGAGATTGAACGAGCTATGACTTCGGAAATATAGGTGGACCCTTGGACATGTTTTTACATTCCGTGCCCCTTGTAGGCAAATACTGACGGCCCTATAATACGTTATCATTTTACATTACCCATCGTTGCATCTATGTCCCGTTTATCAACCCATCTGCATGTGCTTTCGTATATAGTACATTTTTCTTCAATTTCCCCTGGCCTGTATGGTGGATTGGCTTTTGTGTACGCTACACTACTGACGACTGCTTGGCAACATCCACTGCTATATATTTCTTCGATTCTACTGCGATGGGCGCTCAAATAAGTGGGGTTTGTAATACAAGGCTGGTGACCTTCCAATTCAGGTCACTTGGAGCCCCTCAGCGCTGTGAGTCGGCAGATATTCAAACAGGATATCCGGACTGCAGCCTCTTTCCTGATGGATAATTGACTTTTGTATCCACTAGATGAGCCTAGAGAAATGTTCGAAGCAGATCTATCGTTTGATGCGAAGCTTCTCGTAAGCTTGTCGAGGGACCACATGCTCACCGTCAGATTGAACCGGGATGAGAAGATGGCCGGCGGAGAATAGAAGCCCTCGTTCACATCGCCATTTAGCCCTTCAAAGCACGAATACATCGAACGATTCTCCTTGTTTTTGTATCAGTTCCATTTTTTCTCGCTTATCGCCTATCTATTCGGACAAGTCGTGTGCCCATCCCTGTGCGCCTGTGCGCTGTGTGATGTTGCAACGTCGACGCTCATATAAAGGCACTTTATCCGATCGTCTGATGCGAGGACTCTCTTGGAGCAAGACCCTTTGTTCACCAGATACCTAGACGAGACATTGATGGATCTCAAGGCGAACAGCAGCGAAAAGGTCAACGAGCCCGTTGTGGCAACTCCAAACGATAGCAGCTCCGATTTTGATGATGACGCTGCGCTCCGAGCGTTGGGTTATGTGCCCTCTTTCAAGCGCGAGTTTTCCAATCTTTCGACGGTGAGTTGTACGATATTTATCTCGGGAAGATGATCTTGCTTCGTTGCTCATATTGTTTATTATCATCTTCGTCTGGTAGATCTCATTCGCGTTTAGTATCATGGTTGGTTTTTTCCCGTTGGTGTGAACCGTATCATCTTGATGATCGCATCCATCTCCGTAGGGAATGTGCTCCAGCATTTCTACTACATTCGACACACCTTATGTTCTAGGTGCGTTTTGTCATGGCTCCTAGCTGGTCCTGACTAACCATCAATCTCTTTTTGAAGGCGGTCCGGCTGCAGTGGTGTGGTGCTGGTCAGTGGACGATCGTACCTTTCCCATTTGATGCCGTTTTAATTGCATTGATTTCAGGATCTTGGGTTCCACCATGTGTTTCACTCTGGGCTGCTCCATTGCCGAGATCATTTCTGCGTATCCAACCTCTGGTGGACTCTACATGGGTACGCATGGCATTCCTAAGTCCCATGCCTCTTGAGTGCTGATCTTTTCATTAGCGTCTGCCTCTCTTTGTCAGTGGGACTGATGTCGAATATAAAAGCCACTTACGCTCTTTTAGGCCCTAAACGATACCGAGCGCCAGTGGGATGGGTTGTAGCGTGGTTGAATCTCTTAGGGTAATCAAATCTTCGTTTGAATGTCAAGTTTTGTCATTGACTCTCCTCTTTAGCCAAGGTAACTGACTACTGCCGATAGCTTGTGCTGAATCTCACAGTTTGAACTACTAGTTGCTGGAGTGAGCTCGACGGAATACGGTCTCTCTCTCATGGTGTGGAATGCAGTGTCTGTGTGCAAGGTGATATCCATGATTAGATTCATACCCGAGGCACCTTGATCTTACCTCCAATCCTAGGACGGTACTTTCAAGGCTTCCCAAGGCCAGATCATCGGCCTCTTTGCCGCTTTGTTGGTTATTCATGGCCTACTCAATTGTCTGCCCACACGGCATTTGGCGTTCATCACCAAATATTTCGTATTCGTCAATGTCGGCACGACTCTATTAATCATCATCGTGCTACTGGCTACCACACCCAGAAGCCAAATGAACCCCCCTCAGCTGGTCTTTGGTAGTCAAGGAATATCGAACGGAACGAGCGGTGACGGAATTCACGGCTGGCCTACTGGGTTGGCATTCCTGTTTGGCTTGTTGAGGTGCGTCTCAAGAATATCAATGACTGTGGATCACTAATCCCCATTGCTCTGGAATATCCACTAGCGTGCAATGGACGGTAAGTGTTGTTCTCCCGTCACAATAACTTGGTTCTAATCTATTTTCCAGATGACTGGTACGATAGAGTTTGTCTCACTTTGCGCATCGGCTTAGGCTTTGTTAGATTACGATGCAACTGCACATATTTCCGAGGAAGTTAAGCGCGCGGCCTACGCTGCTCCTGCTGCAATAGTAATCGGTATGCTCTTTATACCTTTTGCTACAAACGCAATCTCACTACTGAGAAGCTGTTATTGGCACTGGCCTTATCGGATGGCTTTTCAATATTATACTCATTCTCTGCAGTGGACCCGTAACTCCAGAACTTCTCAGTGGTGGTGCCGTTATCCAAATCATGACGATGCGCATGGGCAAGGCAGGCGCGATGGTTCTTTGGGTGGGAGTGTGCGCGACCGCATTCTTTGTCGTACAGTGCGTCCGATACCTGCGATTGATCCATTGTTCCTCAACGCCCTCTTTTCATCTCTGTAGAACTGCACAACAAGCGACGTCCCGTACAATCTTTGCCATTTCGCGAGACCATGGTTTACCTGATCGTGGATTCTTTGGACATATGACAAAGGCTACTCAAACCCCATTAAGGGCTGTTGCACTCGCCACGTTTCTCGCCGTCATTCCCGGTCTCTTGGGCTTTGCCAGTCCCGTTGCCGCTTTTGCCATCTTTGCCATGTAAGCGAATATCTGGTTTCTCTCGACTCCACTCACCCTTGCCGTTATAGGTGTGCAGTCTGTAAGCATTTATCATCCTCCGGGATAAACTTTGAGCACAGGTAGAAGCTCACGATTACGATTTGCAGCTTTGGATCTTTCGTATATAATTCCTATCGCCTGCCGCCGTATCTTCGCCAACCACCCTGAGGTGATGTTCAAACCCGGTCCATTTTACATGGGCGATGGATTACTTGGCTTGTGAGCTCACCTACGGATCATATAGATTATATCATGCGGACAAATGCTAATACCATTGCTTCAGGGCTGCAAACGTAATATGCATTACTTGGACGTGCTTCATCTGCATCATCTTATCCATGCCAACGGTGCTACCTACTAATAAATTGATATTCAACTACGTAAGTTGCTCTGATTTGATCATACACTGGATCTCACCTTATTTCAACCCAGGCGGCCCCCATCACATTTGGGGTCCTTCTCCTCTCGACCCTATGGTATTTGGTCAGTGCACATAAGCACTATAAAGGGCCCATGTCGCGCCCTCATGATCCTGCTGATGGTCAAAAGGACATTAATTCATCGGGTGAGATTCATCCTGTACCCGCATAAACGGGACCCCGAAAACCGATCACGTGATGTTGCCTGGAAATTTATGACAAATTCTACGAAATCTATAAACGTTATCCGTCTTCAATAAATAAATTTCCGATCATCCAGACTGTCTCAGGCTCAGCCGTCACTTGTTGTGCTTATTGCATATCTGTGTTTGGCCAGGTTTATTTGTTCGACGTGAGACCCACATCCTTAACCACGACGCTACTTGTGTATTCCTCGACGGCCAGTGAGCTCGTAGCCTCTAGCTCTCTGGGAAAATACAAAAATGCATTGGTCGTCAAGAGCACCTCCGTTGAACCTCGTAGAGAGCCCCAGCGGCTCAAACATTCAGTACCCTATTCCCAGACACGCGTCAGGCGCGTTTGATTCTTTGATTATGAGTATCGTGAAGCTGATGCATTTTTACCTACAGATTTTGAACCGAGAACGCGTCGCCTTCCGCCGTTCTCGTTCGACCAGCCCGACGAAGGCAAGAGTAGTACCAGCCTCCAGCAGATATCCACGCAGCCCCAATTCGCATCAAGTGCATCTGAAAAATTCGATGATACATCCTTGTCGCTGTCGATGGCTCTTTCGAAAACCCAAACTCGCTTTGCATCCGCACGTCAACATTCTACCCCGCCCGGTAGGACGCCTAGTCCGCCAATCTCGAAGAAGGAGCGACAGAACATTTCCATTCGCTCTATTCTTCGTGAACCCAACACTCCAGGTACCGGTCGGAGTGTCCGGTTTTTTTCGAAGGACGCATACAGGATGATCAGTCCCAATATGTCTGCCAGCGCTAGCCTCGAGCTTGAAGGCGGTCACGACAGTGAGGGCGAGGAGGATGCGGGTCCACATGGACTTGACGCAATTTCTCCCGAATTTCAGCAACAGATTGAGGAACTTACGAGAAGGGTGTCAACACAGAGCGTCAGTGGAAGCAATTCTGACTGCAAATCATCGACATCGCTGTCTCTTCCTGATTCTTCGAATGCAGCTCCAAATCTTTTCGATATATCGCTCGACATGCCGGCGATACCTCCACCTGACAATGTCACGAATATGATGCTCTCCGACGATGCGATCGAAGTATCCGATGTCGAGGTCGTATCACTGGAAGAGTCGGGAGGCTCAAGGCAATCTGTCACTACAGTTCATTCAATAGCCTTCGAGACAGCACGATCGACGCCTTCGCCTTCGCTTCAAGTAAGGGCGAGCACTCCAAAGGGACAAGACTCTTCTATAGCCAAGGGCTCAAATCGCAGCTCTCATTCCGTATCTCGAATTGCAGCTCCCAGTCAACCGAAGGCTCAACATAACCCGCCTCCTTCGTCCGAGTCCTCGCCTCCTACATCCACAAACGCAGGATGGATACCACGCAACTTCCTCTCCGGTGTTTTTCCTTCGTTCAATCGTCAGTCCAGGACGATCGTTGGACCTAAAGACGAGATGATCGACTCTCTCCGTGAACAACTCGACATTTACCAGAAGCTCAACACACAGCACTCCATAGAACTTGGGAACCGGGATGAGATGGTGAAGATCCTCACGTCACGGGTTGAAGAAGCGGAGAAGGAACTGGATGCGCGATTCGTGGATGAGGAAGAGCAGTATATGCTCATTATGAAGCTGAAAAAGCAGCTCATGGGTCTTGAGCGAGCGTGTATCAGGTTGCAGGCAGGAATGGCAGAGCAAAGTCGCCTTGGAATGATGTCGCCCTCCCCTTCGTCATCTCCTAATCGCAGTGTAACTGTCGAAGCGAGTAATCATACAGTCAAGGCCCTCCGCTCTCGCATCAGATCTCTCGAACAGGAAGCGATTATCACCACCGATGAACTGGCGATGGCGCGGGAAGAGATGGACATTCTCCGTTCACAACTGCGCTCAGCCCAGGCCTCTGGAGATGAAGAATCTGATAAGCAAGAGATTCATCGTCTTCAGGATGAAGTTGCCCGTCTGCAACGTATAAACGAAGAGCAACGCGATATCCACGACAGTGAAATGGCCATTCTACGAAAGGAGAAGGAAGCTCCGGTAGCTATGGCGGCAAATTCCTCTGGAGACGACATGGGGAACGGTCAGGCTCGCATGCTCCGGGAAGAATTAGAAGCGCAATGGGACCGGACAGAAAAAGCTATGGAGGAGATCAAAGAGTTGAAAGAACGAAATCGAGAGCTTGAGGCTGTCGTACAACGGTATCAAAATAAGTCGGACCGATCAGATGCCTCAGAGAATATCGCTCAAAGAAGTCGGTTGTCGGAGAGCCAACATAAGTGGAAGGAAGAAAAGGATCAGGTTAGTCGCCTGTTGCACGATGAATCTCGCTGAGTTCACAAATATAGGTACTCGCGGAACTAGAGGCGTCACGTCAACATGTAGATAATCTGATGGCATCTCATTCAGATCTTCAGCGAAAGTTGGAGGAAGCTCAACAGGAGAAGGAGTTCGCTATCGAAAATACAGAGCAACTCGAACAAACCCTCGAGACTCGTGATCATGAAATCGAGGCTCTGGAGGATAGGTGTCAGCAACAGTTCACCGAACTAGAGGGTTTACGTGGTCACCTGACAAATGCGGATAAAGACTATACACGTCAATTGGCAGACCGTGAGCGCCGCATACAGGAGCTTCAAGGCCAATTACAGCTCAGCAACGAGCGTTCGAACCAGATGCTGTGCGATACTGCTGA
This sequence comes from Serendipita sp. 399, assembly GCA_019627685.1. Taxonomy (NCBI): domain Eukaryota; kingdom Fungi; phylum Basidiomycota; class Agaricomycetes; order Sebacinales; family Serendipitaceae; genus Serendipita; species Serendipita sp. 399. Next base: position 36,031 of record WSTO01000010.1, on the reverse strand, counting down.
AAGGGATGTCTATTTGGCTACTTTGGAAGAGAAAGCAAATGGCCGATTGGAGGAGAATGAACGAATGCGCCGTCGTGTACATGAATTGGAGCAGGAGAGCGCTACAAAAGAAATGGAACTAGTGGAGCTACAGAAGGATAACGAGAGATTCAAGGACGACATTGCGAATTTAAACATCGCATTGGATGCGAAGCAGCAGGAGCTTGAGCTGGTGAGTGCCTTACGCCCGTCGATCGTTCCTTTGTACTAACTGAGGATCCGTAGATCAAGCGTAGGCTTCAGGTAAAAGGGACTGGTGGGACAACTCCGGCTCCATCGAAAATAGGACCGAGAGAATCGCTTACGTTTGGGATGACACCACGACCGCTTGGGTTAAATAGGATTCTGGCGGAAACACCAGGAACTGCATTCAAAGTACCACGTAGCAATTCGGTTCTCCCGGCCTCGCTTACTGCAAGTTCAAAGGCTTTTCGAAGCGAAGCAAAAATGGGCCCGCCCGCCTTTAACAAGCCTCGAGAATCACTAGGGAGTCCTACCGCATTGGTTCGGTCGGTACCCGAAGTCTTCACCGATCAATCTACGAATACCGACACAGTCAGTGTACCCCGATCAACGACTCTCGGATTCTCCAACTCGCTAGCCACGAAGTCGTCAAGAGTTGACCTACGGAATATGGAAGACATAATGGAGAAAGAAAACCACGCACCTTTACGTCCTAGCAAGCGGCCAAATCTGATGGTACCTTCGTAGCGACACCGGTTCGTTGTTCCACGCTGGATAACGACCACCTCTCGCACGCATCACTGTCATGATTTGTATCGCTGCTCTGCATTGGATCTAAATTTATTGGTCAATTATTCTCCCGAGTGTCAACTTGACGACCGGCTCTGGCATCCTTTTGCTGTATGCTTAGTGTATTTGCTATCTCTATACTCTAACTCCGTCTCGATAGAACTAGTCGATTTCATTGCAATATCGCCGAAGCTTCCACATGGATCTCTATCAAAATGTATATTCTCTAGCCTGTGTATCAGGCCAGCAATATAACAAAAACCTTGCCCCTTGACGATGTTGGATGTAAGTCATCCTCTGTTCGATAGCACCTCGTACACCAGCCTGTAAGGCGTCATGGGTCATAAACCATAACTGCGACAAGGGTCTGGCGCCAATGCTAGTGAGTTGGCTGTCAGTTGTAACATCACAGCGACTTTGATATAGATTCTCAAATGTTTCCGCAGTGAGTACTGTGGTGGTTGGTCTGCCGCACGTGATCCTCAAATTCTTCAAGTTTGGAAGAACGAGAGGCGTCCCGGTTTCGTCGGGTGCGCTGAGCAGCTCGATAAACTCTAGGCTCGCTTTCCCTAGGATCAAAGTGTGTAGGAAGGACGAATGATGGAATAGATTGGGTGGAGATACTGTCAACGTGGGTCGAAAGTCCCCTGGCATTTCGAGACATCGTATGGAAGGATTGGCTTCGAATAGGGAACTGAGGTCTATAGAAGGATCCTGACCCTCTGCAGTAAGTGTGATTGTATGCAGGTCTGGACTAAGGATCCGATCAGCTGAGAAACAAGCGACAATGGCGCTCAGTCCTGCGAAATTGGTCTTGATTGTTTGGAGATGAGGCATCTCCATTACCACCACACTCTCTGGAATTGTTACTTCCATTTGAAAGTAGACAAGCTCTTGCAAGAAAGGAAACATCGCAAGGAAATGGGGAAGCACCACTTCATTGAGAGAGTCAGGGAACTACGGGGCCGTGAGGAATAATTCAAACTTACAGCAATTAGTGTCCGCAACAAATGGTGTATGAATGATGAGATGTGTTACGGAGGGGAGGACTACTGTTGGGTCATGAAGTGACAACCCTAAGCAGACATAGACAAGGATAAGCTTCCGCAGATTGGTAGCATATCTGAGCGGGGTCGATAGATCGAATTCCGGTATGGTAGGAAGCATGCCAGGGTCATTTTGAATGGTCAGTTCGTTTAATTCATGGAGCTTGGAGTTACTTGCGAGCTTTGAAAGACAGGAAAGAGCCCGAAAGTGCGAGTAGTTTATTTCGAGCGAGTAAAGGCGTTGGACAGAGTCCAGAAGTGAAGGAGAGCTTCCTTCGTCATCGCTCTCTGTGCTTTTCCGGCGGTTGAAGTAAGCGGGCTGCAAGTGAGTTACGATCACTTTCATCGGAACAGCCTTTGCATTGCTGCTGAATAGATTTAACCAAGGTGCAGCAGAGGATGACTTCCTGAGGCAAATCCTCACTGTTGACCACATCTTGACGACGACATTAGACAAGGCAGTCGTCTGTTAGGGCTTGATCTCTTACCTCTGGTGTAGCATGAGCAAGAGCTCGCCAAGCTCGGCATACTTGCGAAATCTCCAATGCAGTATTCCTCCTTCTGTGGCGAGGTGGATACAATGTCTTAGGTTCTGTCGTGTCGGAATGATCCTGGGATGTGTCGCTCTCTACAGCGGCGATGAAGATGAGACTGAGAATATCTTGAGGATAACGTCGAATGGGATGTAAGAGCGAACGAAGTCTCTCTATAGCAGGCTGCATGGAATCCCTGGCTTTACGTAGATTCTCTATGTAATCTTTCGCGACCAAATATGAGCATCTTATTGATTCGTAGTAGATTTTGAGATCTTGGTATGGCTCTTGTAGCGTGTTCTGAGCATGGGCTGCCTCGAGGACCATGGCGTCTAGTTGGGCGGCTTGCCTCCGTCGGCTCTCTAACAGCTGTCTCAAGACTGTTTGCTCTTCAGGGAGAAGGGCACGGTTATTACTGAGATAGTCCACTTCTGTGTCTTGTTGCGGCGGTTGGTCGATAAGTATGGGCGCTGGCGTGTATACCAATGGATAGTCGTAACTCGCAATTGGAGTGGCCATATCGTACGTCAATTTGACCACTAGAAATGCCTGAGGTGTTGTCTGGGTCGATACTGAGTGACCTGAAAAGTTGGGCTCAGAGCAGTCGGCGTCAAATGAAGCAAGCTACTACGGATACAAATTTCGGGTTACAAGTAGAATGGGATCCCATAAACCACTGGCGCTGCTCCAGTAAGGTATGGTAATTTACAGACACTTCGTGCCCTGGCGACTGCCTCCACTACGGAGACGCTCGCATCGCAATTCCGAGCCTTGAGCCCTTGTGCATCCAGGTGAAGCTCGTTGAAAACCGCCTCTGCAAATCTATCTATATCCTTGTCCGTAACGTCCCAAAGATTGGCTATGAGGGATTGACTACGCGCCGTTAGCGAGCCACTCGACAATACCATGTCAAACTTACCATCCTCCAATGAGATAATTGTAAGGAGTTCCACCTCTATCAAATTCCCCCGCATCAGGCATGAAGCCGGATGAGCAGCCCCACAGCATTACGGCTGCACACCGTTTGAGGGAGCGGATCGTGCTCCCTCTTATGTATTGCTCCGCTCCTCCATGCCCAAAGTAGCTTGTTATTTAAGTCAGAATGCCATTTAAGGGGGCTGATTACTCACACGAAGAGATCTGAACGACTCAGAGCAGCCGCAAGTTCAAATTCCGCGGGCTTTCTTCCAACAATCCCAGACCACCCAATCTTTGATGCTTGTTGCGCCCAAGGTCTGAACTTTTCCTCAGTTCGCTTCAGATCTCCCTCGGGATTGAGCACGTAGAAGGTGCGCAAGGGATCAACAATGACCCTGTCAACTATGTCGAGCGATACTCCATTTTCCTTGGCATTTTGAGCTGTTGCGAGTTTTATACTATCAAAAAGAAAGGCCATAGATGGTACGCGGCTGATGGGGCGACCTCGAAGGGCAGGGATACTCTCCCATGGTATGCCTTGCAAATTACGATCCAGAACCAGGAAAAGATGCTGCGTCTTCTCTTGTACTGAATCTTTTACTTGAATCTGCCTTACCTCGCGGAGTATTCGCCGGAAATCTGCTATCACCTGCGAAAACCTGAACAACCGACGAAAAAATACACAACTGCTTACCTCGTCAATATCAATGTCCGACAGAGAGACCGAATAGCCTGCCAGCTGATATGTATCAAGTACAAAATATATGATATCCTCTAGCTCCTCATTACGGCAACCGGGGGACAGTTGTGTGAAGCACTGGACGATGGCTGGAGCAATGATTCTTGAGAAGGCTGACTTGCCACCTCTAGACATCAAGCGCTTGAACACCTGGTAGAATAAACCCTCAATGATTGTGAAAGCTCCTTCGGTCAGCTGCACGTGGTCAAGGAGAGCTGCCTGAGCATTTGATAAGACTAACGTCTGTGATGCAGGTCAAAGTTACCTTAAATCCACCCAACCAACAGAATTCCACATCTTCAAGAAGGCGACCCATGCGCGTGTCTAGAAGAGATCGCTCCGACCACCACTGAGCTCTAGCGTCGCGATTGGCTTTGATGACTTCCGAGGCCCTCTTCCCATTCTGGCAACTTTGCTCGATTATTTCGTTGAGCTCTTGTATCACCCAATCAAACGAAAGAGTTGCTGGCTGAGGGTGTTCGCCCCTTGTGTTCCGTTTAAGGGGAATGTCGAATATAAGAGGTTGTTGGTCCCCACGACAACGACTGAGAATGATGGAATCTTTGGGTTCGTTGATCGATATCGTTACAATTGTCCAGTGCCTTGGTAACTTGTCAGATGGAAGGGGTTGGATGTCAGCACCGTATCGGCGAGAGAGAATGACCCTTTCGACTTCCTTCCAATGCAAATCTATATGCTCGCCTCCAGGACTCCTACTCTGGTCTAGTTCAAATGGTAAGACACGGGAGCCGTTCTTTGATGATTTTGCTGATGAACCGCCCAACCAGGATGGCCAATCCAAGTCATCATTCTGCTGAAGGGTACGGAATTTCCCCCCAATGGAGTCTAAGATGTCTCGGTGAAATGTCCAGGAGATCGCTAAATCTTAAGGCGAGTCAGTACGGACAACTTGAATCTCGATAGGCATACCGAAAAGAGTTGCGATGGCATCTGTCTCCACTACTCTCCCAAACGCACTCAGTTTAACCATTACCTGCACCATTTTCAATGCTATCTCTCGACATTGAATGCTTGAACCTTGGTGAGGGAGAATCGCAAGGGCTGACAGACAATGGTCCTTTGTGTCTTCGAGTCGATGGACCAGCTCAGTGCGAGCGGTACTAGATACCCCTGGCGTGCCAACATCATGTACGACTGGAACTCCGAAGACTTGCTGCAGGATTAGAGGTGCTTGTTATCACAAATGCTGTCCATACCAGACTCGCTGAATGATCCCAACGATGAGTCAGTCCGAATCGATTTAAAGGTTTCGTAGAAGGAATGTCTTGCTTGCGAGTAATCCCAGGCCACCTTATGAACCAGTGTGGTTATCCTATAGCATAGACGACTAATGCACTTACGCCAAACGGGCCCTGTGCACCTGGACTATTTAACATCACTAGTATATCCTCATAGCCTGAATCGCGCTGTATCCATGCTGTCGATTGCATTTAAGCCACCGCAAAGGCATTCAGTAAGACTATTGCTTACCGCGAGCTCCAAGGATGGATACCATCAGCTCCGGAAAGACGACATCCGCTTCGGGCTGGGAGGAAGTCCTAATAACATACTCAGCGAGATAAGATAGTAGTTCTAAGAAGACAAACGTGTTCGGAATCGGTGTCGGGCCCAATAACCGGTCCAGATTCCGCAACGAGTTTTCAGCTGCCTTTAGTAGTGCTTCAGCTTGACGATACTCTCCTTTTCGCTGGTAGTAGCTACTAAGAAGCCAGCTTCTCTGGGAATCCGCCAAGGAATGTTTCTGTGATTATATCAGTATTACCTTGTCGTGAAATGTTCGGGGCTCACATGGTCTGAGATTATATCGACCGCATCAGTGAGACTTTGATATGCTAGGTCTAATTGACCCAAATGAAGAGATATTTGAATCTCAACGAGGATGGATCTTGCGATGCCTGGAGAAGAGAATATCCCCTCGGAGAGCTTCCTCGCTTCCTGAGCGAAAAAGGCAGCGTCTCGGTGATTCCCTTTTGAAAGATGATACATCGCTGTAGCCATCGTAGCCTCAAGAAGGCCATCTGCAAAGTACCAGTGCCACCCTTCAAATCTCGGGCTAGAATTGACAATCGTGGAGCTATCTTTGGATGAGTGGAGGGCCTGAGAGTCTGGTAGAGCCGCGCTCAGGTCGTCCATGTCGAATGGGTTCCTCTCCACCGGCTGGGCTTCTTCTACTTTCGTAGAACGACGAATGAAGTCGACAGCCGTCTTCTGAAGCCGGACAGCTTGCATGTAGCTTCGCAAAGTAGAAGGGAAATTGCCCTGAAGCTTAATCAACAATAGGTTGGACTAGTCTGAAAAAATATACTTACGCATTGTGTTTGTATTTGTGCACAGGTGAGACATGCCTCCGAGGCAGTTCTCCATTCTCTCAGCTTCCCTCGGAGTTTCTCAATAGGTTGCGCTACATCCTCTTTGTCCTCTCGATCTTTTGAATAAAGCTCATTTGCTTCTAAATATAGTTCCTTGCTATGGATTTGTCAAATGGCAATTTATATCATAGCTAGTGTCTATCACCTTTTATCCACTTTTCCGTTTATTGCCAAGGCGCGAGCGAAACGCAATAAAAACAAGGTCCTTATTGGATTGGAGACATCGCTTTTGTTGATTATTGTCAAACATTGTTCGTAGTGAACGCTTGCAAGAGACAATTTCCCGACACGAGTATACTCGTGCGCAAGCTCAAGGTGAGCCTTTGCATGAACTATGGACCGAGTAAGCCCTGGAATCGGTGGAAATTGCCGTCACTTTACCTTCTGTTTGTGTTATAATGCATCGAGATGAAAAGATGCGACAGGCGGAAATAAGTAAGGATACCTTCCACTCAACTCGACCAATGGCACCATAAAATAACCATGTGGACTCTGCTGAAGTCAAATATCTATGATATTTATATACGATATATACGACGCACCCATCTGATACCAAAATTCATCTGAGAAATCCAGAAGTTCGGGAGGTGAAATATGCCGCGAACTCGGCTCCTGAGCTACTCTTGCCGTCTTAGTTGGCTTCAAGCGTCTTGGTTGACGGCTACCCCGGTCAGTTTTACTATGGGATTTCTGGGCTAGTGGCTTTGTTGTTACTTCCGGGAGGGCTGAAGTGTTGACGGATGTCGCCTGATCTGCCAATAACTCCATTGAATTTAGTGCCATATTGGCGTATTCCTTGATCACATCTACTTTCTGGCTCATGTGCGCATGCAATTGCATCCAGCAGAGGACTTGGATATGGCATTGAGTTCGATAACCGGCTATTACGGTGTCAGACAGCAAGTCCTGTCGAGTTATGAGATGTATGGAGCTGAAATTTTCGATTTAGCACCCACTTTCTTTGCCAACAAGGTAAGGCATTGCTCGACCAAGCTATGGGCCTGGGGCCACGAGCAACCAGCATAGTATCCAAGTTCTATCCGGGTAATGAGGACCCTGAAATGAAATTAATATAAACCATTTGTATCGGTTTCTGCCCACCTGATGAGTCTTATGGGATGTTGCTTTTGATAAACAGCAGCTGCCCCATCCAGGAGATCTTTCAACAGCGCCTCTGTATGCGCTTTGTGCAAGTTACGCCGTAGAATGGATATTTGAGCTTCTATTAGCGCGCCCCTCGAGACTGGAGAAAGATGGGCAGATAGGGCAAGGTCATCAACGGAAATCCCTGTCGAGAGGCGAAGCTCGTATGCCCCTATGACGGTAATGCGTTCAATTATGCCAATAAGTTGTGTGAAAGGAGACCCTGTGGGAAAAGTAAAGCTCGCCGACTTCGTGTAGTGGGTATCCAAAAGATGACCTGAGAGTGTAAAGAGGCATCTTAACGCGCTTCTATATAGGTTATATGCGTCCTAATGTGGTATAGGTGGTTACTACGGGTTGAAATGACCGCTCGATGTACTTGCCGAACGCTCACCCAACCTCACATAACAGTTGGCTAGAAGCATCATCCGTTTGGGCATTTGCTGGTAGAACTGATCTTCACATTCTTGTTTTGATTGGTCACCGTCGCTGATCATTTGAAGGATGCTACGGTCGATGCGCACCCCTTCAGATATGAAGGATACCGCATGATCCCAATGACCAGCTTGATATAAAGACGACCCTAAATTCCAGAATGCGCCTGATAGGCACTGTTGCAGTACACGACATTTCGTCGGTTCCGTGTTCGAACAGAAGTTTTCCAGCAGCAGGGACGACATAATCAATTCACGCCGTGATCTGTCGTATGTCTGTATGTCAAGAGGTTTCAAGATGAGTTTTGATAGGAGGATGCGAGATTCAATCGTTGCTGAGATGAGGGCAAGGGACATCTGCGGAGAAGTCTGGTGCTGTCTTTGGGTCAGGCGTCATTAGAGCACGCTTAAGCGACTTGCCTTTACCAATTTCTCATAAGTATCAGCAAAATTGGTCAAAACAACCACCACAATTCGCTCCGGAATAGTTGACTCGTAAACCCGACGAAACTGACGGCGGAACTTTTCCAAGCCATTGAAAAATTCGGTCCAGTCGCTTTTATCTCCAACTCTGAGGTCTGAAGCCCACCTCTGGAGATCAGTGGACCATGTCATTACCGAAGTAGCAAATTCTTGAGCTAGAACGGATTTCAGTGGCCAATGGAAGGGACAATAGAATACTAACGGTTCTCAGTAAGGCAAATCGATAATTTGGAGGCCCGAGACGTCAACATCGACGTGGTGACTTGTTGCTCAGTTGTCGGTGACACGATCGGCGTACCAAGGTATTGAAGTACTGAATTATCTCGATCGCTACTGGGCAGCTTTCTCCATTCATCCAACAATCCTTTGAACGTATGATCGGTTTCGAACTCCGCCACAACGTGCCTGGATCGAGCGATATCAACACAAGACATCAAGGCTTGATCGAAGACTCTGCAGCAGGAAGAGAGGGCGGTTTTGGATCTGACAAGGTCCTTTGTGATATTTCGTGCTTGCTTCCATATCCACTTATATTCTTCTTCGGACGCAACGGCTAGGACGCACTGAACCATATAGACCCGAAGAAGAGCTGATAGCTGAGGGTCCAAATGTTTGTGTGAAACCTCTACTGCCTTGAGCAATGAAGTGCACAGAGGGAGAGCTTTGGTGGCCATATCCGATGTACTAACAGCAGTCAACCAGGAGAGGAGATATCCCTTTGTGGCAGATGAAGTCTCCGATACCATATCCCAAAGGATACGCGTTATGAGCGGGAGTTCTTCGTGGAGAAGTGCATGAACCTCATAGGAGAGATACGTCACGACTACTAGAATGACATCGGCATCCTGCATGAGTTCGATTGATGGGTGGGGGAGCGCGTAAGTATCGTCTCCGTTTGGCACTGCGCTCTGGGAGCCATAAAGCAGAGCGTATATCCCGACCTTCGTTGGAGGCAGAAGACGCCATGCTACATGATACTGTCAAGGTATTAGTACTTCCCGTCCAGTTACTATAGTTGGAAAATCACCAGTCGGAGCGCCAACAGTTTGCCTATAAAGTTGAGCGCCGCTTTTTCTACGTTTGCACCGGACTTCATTGTGCGTAATGAGGCCAGTGATATTTCACCGGCTTGTATGGTATTTTCCACTGAGTCTTCGCTATATTGGGTTATTGGTGCACCTGAAGTCCAACCAGACTTCTGTACATGTCCCAATGCGATTGTTGTTGCGTTGATGGCCTTCATGACTAGGGTCTTGCGCTCTGGGACATTGAGATCCTTTATCCATTTCTCCAGACTTCCTATGCTATCAGTGGATGTTTTTGCAGAATCACTGAGTGATTGAAGTAGTTGAGTTTGAGAAAGATGCATCCCATTGTTTGACGAGGCTCCTGTCTGAGACTGTTTAGGTATATTGGTACCCTTACGAGTCGCAATTCTTGTGCCCGGGCGCGTTTGACGCGCTTGCAAGGACATTAAAAGCCACCAAGTTTAACACGCCTTTCGGTACCACATTGCCACTGCAGAACCACATTATTCTCGACGTTATAGATAGAAGTTACAATTGGTCCAGTATCAACTTGATCCTTCTAGACTCGGCTGCTACATCCTCATTCTCGTCCTCTGCACACTCGTGGAGGAACGGCATTGCTTCATTTCTCCATCCCACTAGCCTACGGCCGTTAGACGTCCATAGTTTTTCCAAGCAATTGAGCGAAAGTAATCGAGTTTCAGTCTGTTCGGACCGTGTTTGCATTAAGATATCGAGGTTCAGCGTCTTCAACAAAGTAGGATCCGTGATGACAGACGCAACGGAGCTCATTGCAGAGCAAAGAAGGGTGAGCATCCATTGCTTATGCGAGATTGCCACAATTGACATCTGGCGTACTAGCATGGCGGAAGCAGAATGCGCAAGCTCGTCACTCCAAAGGGCTAATGAAATGGTTAGCCGGTAAACAAGTGTTCATACCTACGAACCTCCATTGTCCACATGAGCACTTTGCTCGATTATGTCGAGTAATGCCTTCCACAATTCACTGTGTTCGAACCGCATGGGAGCCTGTGACCAGAGGTCGAGTACTTCAATCGCCCTGGTGATGAGAATGGCCAAGTAAGGGGTTATCAATGCCTAAAATGAAGTAATCAACAGGATGCGGTGCACGTCACTAGTTTATCGACCTTCAATACTTGCAAGAGTCTAATTATTACTTGACAGTAATATGTTGCTCTGTGTTCGTTGGAATACAGTACGGAACCGTCACCCGCTGTCCAGGCCCAATCGAACAGAATTCGATGAAGGGGCTTGAAGGAACGTTCATTTAGCTTGATGGTCATCTCTACGAATGCTCTGATAGCGTTGCTTGTGCCCTACAATTCTTGGTTACTATGAACACGAAAGCCGAGTTTGGACGAACCTTTTGATTGTCCCATGCCGCCATCATCATGGACAGTAACATACGCGACTCGTTTTCGATATCGGCCTGCCGGGCTGACTTAACAGACCACGTCAATAACGAGAACAGTTCTTCATGAACAGAGGAGTGCGAATTCCCAAGAGAATCTTGAGTGTTTCTCAGAGCAGTGAACAGGATATGTCTAGAAAGCAGGCGTGATCCTGACGCGTGCTTTCCTAAACTCTTGACACCTTCTGCGCCTCCAGTTGATTGAATACCCTCGACGAAAACACATGCGAGTACAAGTTGTTCCACGTCTTTCACCGTCCAAAAAGGGGATGTTGAATCGATCAATGACCGCAGGAGTCTAACTGCAACTATGCGAGCTTTTGGTAGCACTATGATACCGATGAGCATTGACCCCGGGTCTTTGGAAGACATACCATCTGGATTACGCAACAATATGCTGCATGTTTCAACAATATTCGCCAGATATGGAACGACTCGAGGTCCAATGGCTGTGCTATTATTGTATGCATTAGTCCGCGTACGTACGAGAAATTAGTACAAACCATATAGGATTTAGCGTCTCAATTGCGCTTGGAGCTAGTTCCGCCGTTGAAATGTGGTTCACCACGGTTGGTACAAGTTGCGTGACAGCCACCAACTCAGAAGGTCGTGCCGAGAGCGAGATGACTTGCAGTGTGCGCAATGCATTAATAATCAGCTTTGTATTGCCCGGAGAGTTGATCGTATTCTGAATGATCTTGACCAATAGAACGAGATCAGGGCTCATTGTATCCCTCGTCCTCGACTCGACATCCGGGAGGCGGGAAGCCAGAATTTCGAACATTTCTACCTGTAGTGCAACATCGTTACTGCGAAGGAGCTGCAGGCAAGTGAAAAGCATGGTCGAGGCCGACAGCATTCTTAGTGCATTGCTGGTAGTGGATTTCAAGAGGCTGTGAAGTGTCTCCGGATGGTCAAGGGGAATGGTGCCATCGAAAGCGGCAAGAAGGCGGGTCAGGGCGGATAGAAGTCTTTGTGCATGTTCTCCGGTGCCAAATCTCTTGGAGCCGCTCCAGTGAGAGATAGAATGATTCACGAGTTCCACGACACGAGATATGCGAGTACTGTGCACGTGTTGCTCTGACGAGTCGCCCCTAGAGCATCTCAAATGTCAATGAAGCGCACCGTCAGGAAGAAATCCAAACCTTAATGATGAAAGGAGATTGATTGTTTCCTCCCATTGTGGACCAATATTTGCCAATACGTCTTCAAGGAGGTCCGAGATAAGCTGAGAAAGATTAATCCTGCACGTTACATACGGATTTTGTTCTCGTACTCACCGCCATGTGTGATTCGGCCTTTTGCGACTCCAACAGGCTAACAGCAAGTTTGAACCTTTCAGCTTGTATTTTTTTCCCTTCGCTTGGTGAGTGGGTCTCCTCGAGAAGCAGGATACATATGGGATTCAAGAAGTCGGCGAAGCCCAATACTGAAATCAGGTGAACGAAGAAGCTTGGTGGAGTCAGTACACGTTGTGTATGTATGTGAATAACCTGCCTGGTCCGCCTGTGGGAGGGTATATTTATCGCTGAATCGACAAAGATCGCCAGATAAGGCCGGGCGGCTGAATAATATCAGGGTAAGAAATTCCTAAGTAATTTACATACCTATTTGCAGCGCGCTTCGTTTCGAGTACGTCCGTCGTAGGTATGTAGCTAATACTGGCATGACGCTGTCGAGTGTCTGCTGCTAATTAGTTTTACCTCTTCATAAAGCCAGGAGCGAACCTTTTCCGCAACCCTTGCACTGTATGCATCGTCCCGGGGCGATATATAGCTTCCAGTAGAGAGGAGTATGGGCATGATATGATGAACAAGAGATTCCGATGACCAAGGGACCAAGGCTGCTACCAACAAAAGAGCCTGGTGAACGAGGTGTGGCTGGCCAGAGTCTTTGGATGATGTTAGATGGTTACTCATCGGAAAACAGTTGACATCCCTTTGATGATAGCTACTACTACGTCGATGCGTAATTGGACGCCTTTACTATCGGTTGGCTACAATCAAGGCATTAGACATGCCAGTCTGAGCCTTCTCGATTCCACTTACTGGCACATGGTGAGAGACATGGATTAGTGCATTTATTATGACTCCTTGAGCGTGTATAATCTCCGTTGAGTCTAGCCCCCGCATTTCTGTGGCGTATTCAAGATTGGAGAGGAGCCTATCCAATACGATAGATGACTTTGCACTCGAGGAAAGGGTAATCGCATGGCAGAGCATCAATAATTTTGCTAGAGGGCTGACACTATCAACGGTCCAGAATCAATATGTATATCATTTATGGACGAAAGGACTTCACCTATCAGTGCGGGCTCGCTTGCTCGGTCGCTCTGGAGGCATGTCCGATCGTAGCTGTTGTAATATTTCTACCAACACAGTGTCGTCTTCCACTGAAGTACTAAGAAGTTGAAGAAGAGCCTGCTCCTGGGAGAGCGTCAAGGACCTACTAATGACCAGGACATTGATAAATATAGTACGTACGGATGATGGACGTCTCTCAATCGATAGTACTACATGGCACAATTGCTGACAGTAGTCTGGTCCGAGCCCGACCGTGATGGAGCGCATCGCTCCCATGATACCCTGCAGAGGAGCCAACCGCTCAGGATCCAGAACGTATGTCTTCAGTATATCAAAGAGAGAAGGCAGTAAAGTTGGCATGTCAGCCTCGACCTGCTCTGGGCTGAAGGTTTCGAGAGCTAAGAGCAAGCGATCCACATAAACTTGTCGCTGGGTTGGCTGAAGAGCCTCTAGAAGTTCTGCTGGATCACGTTGTGATAGTTCTATTATGAGGTGGTGTAGTAAAGGGAGCCGGGAAGTCGTCTTGATAGCACTGGTCGATTCAAGGATTGCCAGTCTGACTTGGAGATTCGGCCAACCGCATGCATGAGAAAATAGATACGACAGGACTCGCTGCTTATGACTACTCTTTGGTTAGACTAGATGGAATGAGACGAGGCTCCTTACCGTGAGAGCTTGCCCGTGTCGTCCTCGTCCACTTGTAGTATCTCTTGATGAAGGCTGGCGATCGCCCCGACATCTAGTTCAACCGATTCGATGCTCTTCATCAAGTTCTTCATGTATTTTCGGAAGTCCGCGTTGTCCAGGAATTTTAACTCGCCTGTCCAATAATGAGTCGAATCCGCCTTACAAAAGAAATCATACCTAGAATAGACTCTGGTATACCCGACAGTCCAAATATCTCTGCGGGACTTTCGCTTTCGACATGTGACTCTGGCTCAAGGACGCGAAGACAATTAATCGCTGCCGAACGAATCTCTTGAGAAGTGTCACAAATTGCCGTCAGGAAGAACGGAAACAGTAATTGAAAATCCCAATTGCCTGAGTCAGTATCTGATCTGGCCAATGATCTGATGAATGCCTCTGTATGCCTCAGTCCCACCACTCTGGTAAAGACGGCCGCGCTGGGACTCATCCACGTGTGGACCAGAAGAGGAAGCGTCTCCTCTTGAAGGGTGAGGAATATATTGTGAAGAGGCGGTGTTAAAATTGGAGAGAACGCATTGCTACTGTTCAGTAGGGAATAGTAATTCGACCAAAATAACACTGCTCGTGCCATCGGAACATTGCTCTATAGTGAGAGTGAGATTATTCTGCATCTGAGGAAAGGTAAGAATTCATACGGAGTGATCCACCCATATAGCTAAGTCAGCGGATGGTTTTGGGAGCTTCGATAATCGCAACAAAATTGAGGTATAGATGCGTGTAAGAGTGGAGTTATGTCCACTTTTTGATACAATTCGTGCGAAATCTATGGTTGGGATGCCTGCCTGGACCGGTCAGCCTTGTGACACCCGAATATGTTCAATTCGCACCTGTGATACATGCTTGCTGCTATTGATATGCAAAGTTGTTATATCGACGCCTTCAAAGAGTTGAATCAAATGAATACCCAGATCCAGTTGTCTGGTGTCGTCCACCGTGCCAAGGAGGAAAAAAAGAACCACAAGTGAAAATTGTGTTGGGATAGCTTCGGGTATCCTCGCCATAGCCAGTAGATATGTAACCACTTGATCATATTGCGCTGTTTTGACAATATTCTCTGGAAGAAGACGTAAGATTTGCTAATATCAGTTGAGAATTAGAGATAGAGTAATACCGGTCAGTGAAAGAACGAAAATTTCGTTGAGATGCGATATTTCCTCTACATTTCCCTTAATTTCACTCCAATCTATCTCGGGGTGATTCACGACACCGCGAAAGAGGCCACTACTGAGATCGCTTGATTCATTAGTTTGAAGATGATTCCATACAAACGTCGATCTCTTGAAGTTCGCCTTTGTTACGAGGAGTTGCTGCGCGAGAATCAGGCTGACCCTCAATAAGTCTTGTGGTTTGTCCAACGTCAACCGCAGAATGAATTGTATATGCTTCGTGAACAGGTCAGACGAGGTGTCCCCCTGCGACCCGGAGAGAACATTCTCGAGTCGATCCAGAACCGCATCGACACCAGCTATTTCAAGGAGTTTCGGTGGTGACGAGTACAGGGCTTCCAACACATTCGTATCGGGGTCTCTAAGGGAAGAAAGTAGGAGGTCTTTCATTTTCGCCCTTTCGGAGGTGTGCTCTAGGCTTGACGTCTCATTATAGTCATCGAGTACTCTTCGGATACCCTGAGCCCGGAAAAATGGGTCAGAGCTTGATGCCAGAATCATTCTATTGTGAGAATCGGGAACGACTGATGAACCTAAAGGCTATAGGCAAATGAGATGCAAGCGTGTAATAACCTTGGATTCATACCTGAATTAGGTTACTTAGGAAAGCCTCCATATCGTCCGTTTGTAGTATATCATCGTCTTTCTGGACTGAGATGACCGCGGAGTGCATCTCTTGTGGGAAAAGCTGGTGTAGCCTGTTGACAACGGAGAAAAATGACATGGAGGATTGTGAAGAGCATCTGACAGCAGCTTGAAGGACGGTTGAGCACAAGATACCTGCTCCTTGACGAGTTAAATGTTTCGAGGCGGCCAGAGCAAGCAATAGATCGAGTGAACCTTCCTTCTCGATCTCTGAGCACAAGGACATGGAAAGGGGAGAGAGGAACCCGCTAGAGGTCAAAAAGGCCTCATAGGTTTTGATGCCATCTCCAGAACTTGAAAGCTCTAGGATGGCTCCAAATAAAGGGGCGGGGAGACGAGAAAGTCCACTTTGGTGACGCAGAATGAGAGATGTGCCCGAAATTAGCGTTTTGTGGTCGATCTTGACTTTCAGTGAGGTAAGGGTCGCGAGAATCGAGTCAAGGAGATCTTTGGATAAGGAGACCCTGGATGATGTAAGGCCAACTAATAGGATGCATGCTGACTAAGATGATAATTCATGATTTTGCCAATGTTCCGCATACACTTACTCACCACGGTATCAAATGAGCGGCTCTTAGTCATCGCTTGAATAAGGACCGAGAGCAAAGGCGAAACATGGACCCTATCCGGTATGATATGGGTGATGTACCGCATGGTAGTGGACAAGACAAAGTTGATAACAGCACGGTGTTCTTGCTTGGCGTGGACGTGCTCTAGCAGAATCTTGACAACAGAATTGGCCAATAAGTGATTGGATAGCATCTCTTTCACCAGTGAATCACGGTGAAGTGGGGTTACGGCCTTCTTGTAGGGGTTTAAGAAACTCCATGGGGACGATCCGCTAGTTTCGGATGCGTCAGTACTGCCCTCATGAAGGAAAAGATGAGATCGTGCACGTACGGGATATGCAGGATCGATACCATTTTGATGAAGTGATCAGTGGTATGATATGGAAGAAATACGGCTAAGACAGTATCTACGTTGAATTCATTCACCCTACAAAATTTATCAATAGCTTCGAGAGTCGGGGATCAACGTACCTAAACCGTCTGACCAGCCATTCGACTATTTTCGAAGCAGCTGGTTCCGTTAAGAAGGGTGAAATGGCGAAGAGAAGAGTTTCCACCTCTCTGTCTATCAACGCGTTTTCCTCTTTGGAGAGTGTAGTGCGGTCAGTAAACTTTGAAGATGGAAGTAATAAAGACGTCTTGAGTGTCTTGAGGTGTCCGGAAGACGTGGAAAGCAGCTGAAGGCCATTTTGGGCTAGTTGGTAGAGGGCATCCAAATCGTGGTGGCGTGCCTGCTGCGGTGTAAAAAGATACGACTCCGTGTTTCTTTTGCTTTGAAAGGAGTTAGAGTTCAGAGATGCACTCTTTGCCAGCTGTGCGGCGAGCATAGTGGTCGAGGAGCAAGGACAAAGTGGCTGCGGCCTTCGCAGGGAAAATCAAAACCAACGTCGACTGCTACCCAGATATGCCAAGGCGGCTACCATCAGCTGTCCTTCCTCAACAACGCCAAAGGCAGCTACAATACGCATACGGAAAAACACATGTAGATGTGACGAAACCACGGAGGCTACCCCCACCTGTAATCCCCATGTACCCGCAAAAGGTCACGTTGTCCGATGGCAGCACATTTACTCACTGGACTACATCTCCGAGGTCTTCTATTCGTCTCACGCGTGATATCTCAAACTCGCCGCTGTGGACGTTGAGCGCGGGCAGAAGCGGACAAGAGGAGGATTTGAGCGGCAGACTTGGGAGATTCCAATCTAAATTCAATCAAGGTGGTGGTTTGGATCACTATGGTTCGTTTGATGAGTATGCTCAGCGACCGTGCGTATCTTCTTCTATCGGAGATCTATGCGTGCACACAAGCTGACAAGCTGACTTCCAGTCCCTCGAAACCATAGCCGTTACTACTCTGCGTAGTTTTCTCCACAACATCTACTATTTTGTTATTTTTCGTAGGCATCAGTTGTTCTTAATTGTCATTTTCTTCGTTGATTGTTCGTTTACACCCAACCGTCGACCACATCAATTTTGGATGCAACGTCTTCTGCCGTTGGAACTTTCGTCCATCTTTTTCGCAGCTAAGGATGTCCCTAGACCTGCATCACATCGTTTTTATAGTCTTGTGAGCAATGCTCGTACGGCGTATGTTCATTAAACCCAGCAACCAAAATTCCTCTCACATTGCCGATGAAGGTATCCAACGAGACTATCCCTGGATGGCAAACAACAATTTTTGGTTGATCACACAATAGAAGATGCTGGTTTTCCCCGTCGTGTTAATCCGGTAAACTTGGCTACGCAGTTGTTCTAGTAGACCTTCACTCAAACTTCTCTCAGCCGGCTCCGGAACTCTCGGACGAGGAGCTCAGAACAATTTATCGCGACCTGCTCCGATTAGATGTCGAAGCGCCAACCGTTGCGTTTGACAAGCGTATACCAGATCCTACATTGGTTATCCCTCGACTTACCCGGAGGATCGTCAGCTCCCCAGTGAAGACTTTGGAACAGGACTTCACTTCACTATCCGCAAGACTCAAAACTCGTCTCTCGCCTGTTATCAGCCAGACATCCACCGAATACTTGTCAGAGGGAAAGCCATACTCCGAGATATTGAACGCCCTCTACTCGAACTCATTGAAGTTGCAATTACCATTACTGGGAACTGGCCAGCACCCCTCCATGGAAATTATGAACCCATTTGAGTGGGCCTCATTGGTCGATACCTGCGTTCGTGCTAGCTGCTACGTTTACATGACCTTCCAAGTACTAACCAGGAGATACAGCTCCAGCATCTAGATTTTGATGCTGTTTTCGTGATTTTCCGTGCCATGAAGGTATTTGTCGTCATCTCGTTCTGTCTGCTAAACTCATCGAGTTCCACCAAACAGCGTTCACACCAATATATCGACTCAGATTTATGCCATCACGTCTTAAGCTCCATGTCAAGAGAAGGTCTTTTTTCTGAAATCCAAGCCTTCTGCTCGGAGTTTATGCAAGGTGATACTTGGGTGGCTATGACTTTCGTCCTCACTAACCATCCCTAGGGGAAGCCGGAGATACACAACTACCCTATATCTTGACAGCTCTTTGCAGATGCCATTTCTATTCATCTGCCATTAGGCTTCTTCATTCCCAGGAGGCTCAAGGGCGCTATCCATCAATTGCAGCTTACAGGGCTCTAATCATAGCTCTGCTACACTCATCCGGATCTGGAAACGCAGCAAGGTCAGCGAAGGCTTGGAATATCTTCTACCATATGCGCTACGTTGCACACCCTAATCCACCCGTGCAACTCTACGCCGATATGATTCAAGCATGCGCCCAAAGACAAGAGCCAGACACCCTACGTGGTTTCGACCTATGGACAGAAATGACCGTAGACAAGCGGATGATTCCATCTGTTGACGCGTATAATGCTGTCATTTTGTTGGCCGCCCGCGGCAAAGACACCGCATCGGAGGCAATCAGGCTGGCAAAGCAAATGCTAGAAGTCGGAAGGGATGCAAATGGAAAGCCAGCCCTTCAGCCCAATGGTGCAACATATCTTGCTCTCTTGGAAGCGTATAAGAGGCTAGGCGACATTGGGGGTTCCCGATGGGCCTTGACGAAATTGGCGACGGTTGGTCCAGATGGTCGATCCGAAATTAATTCATGGGCTCTTCGCCACGTCTTTAACACTTACAGTGTCTACCAGCCGCCATTCCGAAAAGTAATGGCGAACATTCGAGCCAATCCAAATCTCCTTAACAAGACTGAGCATGAAAATAGCGAAAACGAGTTACATAATACTGACTCACACTCACCTCAATCAAGCCGCAACCAAGTTTTGCCACAAACGAGCCAATCTGTCATTGCAGAGGTCGATGCCTTGTTCGAGCGTGTCGTTCAAGCGAAACAACCGCAGGCTGATCGCAAAATCGACGATCTTTTCTCTCATGTGGAAGACCTTTATGCAGTCGCAGAGTCATACATATCAGCTTATTTCCGCCATTCGCCGCTCCCACAGGCCATTGCAAAGGCCCGTGTCGTGCATGACTTGCTGGCCGTTGACTGGTCACCAAGTGTGATACGTACATGTCTCCAACATTGTGCTTTTGATTCAAAGGGCCCTCCTTCATCAGAAATCCATTCTTTTGCGGACGAACTCTGGGAGTTATGGAATAAGCGGCTCAACGAAATGGCTCACCTCCCCGGTCGCTGGATCAGTACCGGGCCAGCAACACCCGCATCCCGAAGATCAAGGCCAGTCGCTACCCTTAAACCTATAGTCATTTCAAAGATATGGGCGGCGTATGTACATTTAAAGACGAGGTTAGCCCGTTCACTCCCACTCCACCCAGTGTGACGCTAATAGTCTGATTAGGGCTGGGGATATCGATGCGGCGCTGTCCCTGGTGAGAAACTTCCATCAAAAGTTTCCCCCGGAAGCACCCAGGGAGCACCTCTGTCCAGATTTGCCAGTTGACTCCCTCGTATCGCTGAGTGGGGAGAGGACATTGATCAAAGTCGTGGAGAGGGCAACTATTGACGATGATACTGTCCCACCAGTACTTGTCTTCACAGATGTTCGCTCCCTCCATCAAGCCTTGGTACAAGCCCAACGCGCCAAGGATATCGATTACCTCACCTACCTCTTACATGCCTATGCTGGTCATGTTCGTGATAGAAGAGGTATGAACCTTCATATAGACGATGTGAAGGAAGGATGGCGCGGCAAAATGCCTGTGGAGAATGAGGAGCTCGCGAAGGTGAAACAAAGGATGAGGGCCGAATGGCGCGGGAAAACGGGCAGGCTGAAGTCTGTCATTCAAAGACGCGTTTAATTGGTTACTCGACGTATCTGCGTGGTGGTATATGCCCCCGTGTTTCTCAGGTGTAGAGATAAAGGATTCCGGATTGTGTTAATTCAAGTATAAATCCATCCTGCGAGTTACAAGAAGTCGTATCCCGCCATTTATAGTATCTATAAAGTATGGTAGCCAGTCAATCCCGGTCAATGTCCATCCCATTGTTTCCCTCTTCTGCCATTGACGAGTGGTCAGACGTAGCAACAAGAACGCTGTTGGCTCCACTTTTCTGTCCTCCCTTGCTGGTGAATGGTGCTTTGCTCACAGCCTCAGATCCCTTGACTGCAGGGAGGTCGAGTCGCCCCACGTAACTTTTAACGTAGCTCTTGATCTTCGCCTTTTTTTCGTCCGAGAGTGCTTCCAACTTAACGTTGGATTGGTAGGTACTACCTTTCTTCTCCAGCTCTGCGATTTTTTGGGTAATCTAGGTAGCCTAGTCAATAATCAATGTCTCACTCGGAACAATGCACTTTCCTCCTGAGCGTGGTGCTTGAATTCTTCGGATGATGCAAATCGAGAACGCCACTGAGAGAGATATCCCACGACAGCCGCACTGACCAATTTTAGGAGCCGCTTCTCTTTGTTAGAGGGTTCGGCGGTCGACAAAGTGCCTTTATGCAAGGATCCAATGCCGTTCGGTACATCATCCGCATTTGCGCGCTTGGATCGGTCAGCCTTTTCTTTTGCCTTTTGTTTCTTGAACGCCCTCTCCTCCTTGAGGCGTTGTTCCTCCGCAGCTACTGCTGCTATCCGGGCCTCCTCGTCTGCTTGAGCTCTTCGGGCGTTTTCTAGTGCCTGCTCGATTATTTGTGTGAGACTTCCTTTAGAAGGCTGACTAGAAGGCGCTGCAGTTGCTACCACTACGGACTTAGAAGGGGTCTCGCTTTTTGGGGCTGGCCCCAGAGTTCCTGACCCCCGAAAGACCCCTAAAGGCTTGATGGTTAGACTAGGTTCTTCTCTGCGAACCCTCTTCGATGGACGCTCGTCGAAGTCGTCGTCATCTCGGGATACTTGAAATACTGTTGTTGACATAGCTTCCTCTTCATCGTCCTTCATTATGTCAATATCAGAGCAGAAGAAGGAAGAGAAGGAAGAAAGGAGGGAAGACTGACTCGTCTGGTTTTCTTAGGTATTCGGTAGACCGTCTCCAAGGTGGACCATTTCGACAGAAGCTAATACATCGTCAGACATCATAAGCACCCCGGGGCGAGCTACGAACCTCTTGAGCTAACTCCCCAATCTGAGAGTCGGTTGAGTGGACGAGCTCGTTTAGCAATGGTTCGATTTTGGCGTCTTCAATCTTTGTCCGGTTCACGAATGGCCACAGATTGATTGTTTCAAGAATCTAAGAAACAGGTGGATCAATGAAAGGGAAGGTGTAATTGGGTGTTTGTCTTACGAGAATCTGAACTTCAGTGTCGTCCTTATACTCGGCCAGAGCAGGTGTCATTTGTGTCAGTCCTCTTAGACGGGTAACTTGGCGGAGAACGGTAGGATCTTCTGTTATCTGAAAAGGCTCAGATGGTCTCGGTAGAAGCCTGTTTGGAACCGACCTTGACGCGAGTTAACAATTTCGTCAAAATGCTACGACTGGTGGTCTGGCGAAGTGCGTTGACAACTTTGGGTACATCTTCTTCCACCATAGGCTTGAGAGTGGGCTAACGACTCATCAGACAAGAGTTGCATTCGGAAGGTGATGTATTGACCGTGAAATCCTCGTCCAACCTTTTGCCCTTCCTTTTCCTATTTCCTTTCAGGCCGAGTCGATCGACTTCATCGGCAATACCCAGAGCTGGTGGATGGACAGTTAGCAAATGGACTAGTAGCCGGGTGACTATTACCATCGATGAAAAGGTCGTCCATTCCTCCAAGATCTGTTTGGGTCTTCCCACCAATGAAACCTATGCAGTTTGGCTCTCCGCAATAGCACTTCTGTGCATCATGGCTAGAGATATTCAACATACGGCGCATATTTAGGCGAGAATAACATACCCATAACGATCGACGTTATAGTTGAATGTGAGTTCTTCGTGCATTTGAATATCCCGCTTCGCAAATATACCCATCTTTAGGCGACTCCCGACGACCCACCGAGCTACATAGCAGTTGGGATTGCAGCTGTGATTTACAAATCGACCTATCCCGCCTTTTTTGGTGGCGTCTATGAACTTGATGCGAGTCAGGGTCGACTGCAATGGACAGGAAAGACAGACAGACCTCATCCTTTTGTAGCATCATAAAGTAGAAATGCTCAATGCCTTCTTCTCCGTAGTCGCGCATGCGTTTCAGAAAGGCCGGTTCGCTGACAACTTCCCCGAGATATTCGTATATAAAGTCATCACTGGAGATGCACATGGTTTAATCGTAACATACGGAATGAGTATATGCGACTAACCGTTTGATTGTAGAGGCAGCCCTCAGTCCAAACCCCTTCATCTCTGTTTGAACAATGTCGACCTTGGCGTACTGTCGCTTTTGAAATCTATGAAGTGGCGTGAAGTTGGTTTTATTGAATCATAATGGTGGATTACCTTTGATTCTGACAATATGCTTGACACCGACACTCTCCATCGAGACACTCCACTTGGGTAAGACGGTTTATACAGTCAGAGTTAGGCCCACAGGCACGATCAACAGGGTCGCCTGTGCACTGGTCAGCAAATATATAGGTATTCGTTTCGACGATTACCTTGCTTGTAATTGCATTCGCACGTCATCGCGTCCTCCTGTAATTTAGACTTCCCCAGATATTTGTACTGGTGCCAGTTGACCTCCAGTGTTTCAAATGTCTGTAAAGCTTCCTCTTCCGCGATGGGACAGTGCGGAATTAGCTGCACTGGAGCCTTTGTGAGCTTCTTCGGTCTAGCTTTGTGTTTAGCCGTTGATGTTGTCGGTCGAACGTTGACTACGCTTTCATTAGAATGAGAATCCGTGTGGCTCTTTTCGACATCCGAGTCGCTTTGAGAGTCAGCAGAATCAGAGTCCGATGTGTCCTCGGAGACATGGCGAGAACCAGCGGAACTCGGATGACCGTTCAGGTCCTGAAGAAAAGAGGGAGGAACTCTTGAATCCATAGTCCCCGTGAAGTCGATTGCGAAAGGCGTTGGCTCAGTCTCTGACCGGCTTCCCATTCGTGAGTCAACATCAGTCCGAAACGTATTCTGCCGCTCCATAACGAGATACGAGTCCGTATCTTTGGAGACAAAATCACTACGAGAGACTCTCGTGACGGTTGGCCGGGAACCAAAAATATGGTGCAGTGTGGGTACAACCAAGTTCTGTCCTAGTCGTCAGTCAGACCAAACGCCGCTGTTTCAAAGGAAATACGTATGGCTACTATTAGCAAAAAAAGAAAGCGAGAAGCATCAGAGGATAGCTCGAATGGCGATTTTGTCAAGCTCGTGTTTTGGAATCACGATGCACCTGCCCTTGCACCAGCACTCAGTCCGTTTGTCCCATATCAAGTCACGATCAGAATTTTTACGGAATGACGTAGCCATATACAACACCCCTAATCCTGCTTGTGTTGGGGAATTTTCATGTTTCTCAAATGCAGGAGTAGCCGCTACGTTTGGTTCAAGGGAGAGGCGTATAATCTGCGGTGAGAATGATAAGATCAGATATGCGAACAGCAAAATCGATGGTCCCAACGAGGAAAACGACTGTCGGTAAGCTATTATGATATGCCAAGTCTACGACTGAATTCCTTTACACATAATGCAAAGCTATCTTGTCTGCATTAGAGATAGGGATACCAAGCAGATGTATATGTGCAGCTCTTCGATTTTTCATATCAGCTACTACGTGAAGACGTTCGAAGATCCCACATCAGAATTACAGCAGGAATCGGAAGGTGGAAGTCGGCTTGCAAGAGCCCACCTAGGAAAAGCATTCGGTACAAAGAAGGCCCAGGCAGCAATCAGGGCAACAGAGAGAAGTAGAGTCGACGTGTCGGCGATGGCGGACGTATCAGATATGCTTCAAGCCACCATTAGCGCTAATACGGGAACATTACCACAGTCCGAAAATCTGAAGAGAATAGAAGATTCGGGGCTTCATATACCGCTATTCAATCCAGATGCACGCACCCCTTCTGAGGTTCGGCAATCTTCGTCGGAGTGTCCGTGGTCGATTCTTACGTACTCATTGTCTTCAGGTATATCCCTTGGACGGTATGGTTTCGGATCTGGAACTCGCTTCTATACAACCTAGTTTGATTTCCGCGGATCATCTACCGTTTAAGCGAAGCGTCTGGCTTACTGAGCGGCTAAAGAAGTCGGAACAGCTGAGAGCTAGGGAGAAAGTCCTACCGTATGTCTATTGCTTTACCTCGGATATCATGCTTATGATCCTCAGTAAATTGCTGTTCTACATCTCTTCCATGTTCTCATTTCGCAAAGCGGCCTTCAAACCAATGGAACGGGATGAACTACGTGGTCGACTCGACTCTTTACCGGATCCTATCTTTGACTGTCTGATAGCGAGATTCACAGAGAGCCGCCGCGGCTCCACAGTGTAAGTTGGCTCCAATCAACGGCAACATTCCTGTTGACCACATACAGTGTGCACCTGACGCCGACGAAAGAGACGGAACTAGTAACACAGCTTCTGGCGCTTTGTCTTCGAGTCGATCGTTATATGTGTGATCCAAAGGTTCTCGCAGCTGACCTGGGGATGTCCTTGAGTAGGTATGTGTGTTATCGATCAACAATCATCTCTATCCCCTTTTAATCAATAACACCAAGCACGCAAGCTTTGTTTAAAAGCCTTGGTAGGCCCTCCCCTATTTCTACCTCCAGCCAATCGAGATAACTCTCGCATAGGATGCTTGATCACGGTGCCGACGACAACGGAGAGTTCGGAACTTGGTCTGCCATCCCAGATTGTTGGGCATAAGCTTGCTATATTACGTGTCCCGCTCAAGCTGCCCGCTGCATCAAAAAAGCGTCGTTAATAGGGCCTTAACAGTGTATTTTGATGACTGATTCATTGATAATCGGACGAAAGCAACTAAACGCGCAACGATACATTTTGGTGACAGTGTAAGGGGAAAGGGAAATGTCTAAGGAAACAGGAGTGCGGTACCATGCTTTTAAGTGGTCATCCTACAGATGACATAAATGACTGCAAGAGCGCGTTGGTAAGTTAGTTTGATTGGGCAGGGGTTGTCGGTCTGCATCATTGCGTCGCTCGTTTGATCATCTGGATGCGTATTAGACGAATAGAGATCGCTATGAATGTAGGACATACCTCGCGAGCCCACCTCAGTGTTTTCTTCACGTCTGGATTTCGGATTTTGGTCTTTACCAAAGCTGCGACCCAATCCTGAAGTAAAACTTCTTTGAGCTGACCATTGGGGAACGTCTCTGCGATATCTCCGATCAATCCCGCGCATTGTCTCAGCACCGTCTCGGAGTGGTCGTCATCGTATACGAGTTGAAGGAATTTGAAGATGGATTGAATATGATCGAGTAATAGCGTCTCTGTGATGGAGTTTAGACTGCTAACTTCGTGTTTTTATAATCTTGCTCACTCTTCTCTGTCGCCTTCAGACCTGTCACGATCCCAGTGTATGCTTCCAAGAGCCCTTCTCGAAGTTGACTGTAGTAATCAAAGGTCTCATAGTCCTTCTAAACTGGTTTTTAGTGGAAAATGATTGCTAGAGATGAAGCTACCCACTGCATCCACCTTCTGCTCGCCAGCCTGACGCAAAACTCCCATCGTTGCAGCAAGGTAGGGTTCGAATGACGGACCTATAGCCATAGCGATGTCTCCAAAGCACGCTACTACGGATATTTTGACCATTTTGTCGAGATGTGAACTGGTAAGATTCTCGAGGAGAACCGTCATAAACATATCGCAATAGGCGGTACTGAGTTCCCCTAGTGCCCTACAGATGTCACCAATAAGGCCAGTCGCAACCGAGCAAAGCTGAGGGTCATCATGGGCTTTCAACGCTGGGGCCAGGAATGGGAGGAAGGCTTGAAGATACGGGTGGAAGTTTCGTTCAAGAGCTAGATGGAATCATAAGAAACGTTGTCATATATTTTCCATGCCCCAGTTATCACCTGATGCCATGTTTCCCACAACGAGGAAAGCATCCTCCAGTACAGTCGACTGTTTCCCAGCTATCTGGATGAGTTGTAGCACCAATGTCATGATCTGGTCAGCCAGTGGCTGGATTTCTGACCCGAGTTTACGTGTGACACACTGAGAATGGATGAGCTTCAGAGGAAGGGTAAAGGTGAGGTGATAGACGCACGCTAACAATGCTACAGAAATTGCCTTGAAGTTCATTCCAATTGTTACGATCGTCGACACCAAGTAGCTGGTTCTGTAAGGTGTCAGATGCCAGGTTCTCTACATCGGGGTCACAGCTCACAGTCAGACCCAGTAAGGTCTCCATACGACCGAGGATTGTAATTACAACCTGTTGAACGACCCTTAGAACGTCCACAGGTGCATGGGTTATATATGAGGCTAGAGCCTCGTATGCAGCAGTCCGAGAGTTGGCTTCGTTGGATGGCCTGTGAAATTTTCAGAAAGGAACTGATTTATGACCGTATGAGCTTGCTACCTCTCGGTGACTCGCATTAGCGCCGTAACCACTCCCTCATAGTAAGGTGAGAGATGTCCCGTCTGTAGATCATCTGCACCGTCATTGATCTGGTCCGAAAGCGTCATAAGTGCCCATGATGCATTTGTAACTATCCTCGGACTGTCCTCCAACGCTGCCACTAGGGAGCGTACTAGTGGATCTAAGTGGCTTTCCGGGTTTATCGTGGACACGAGGATATCACAGATCCGGCCGAGTGTCCACGCTGTGGTATCCTTGACGTGGGTGTTTGGATCTTGCATCATATCGATGAGCAGACCCAGTGCCTGAGTGACCAGAGGGGCAAGGAGCTGGGGATCTGGTCCATCAAGAATTGAGCCGAAAGTCATAACTGCTGCTTCGCGATGATGCCAGTCTGGAGACTTGATATTGCTCTCGATGAAAGGTATCACGAAGCTAACAATAGAATCGCCAACTGCCTGAGATAGGAGGGTTAGACAAGTACCGGCGGCCATTGATATGTTCCACTCGTCCTCTTCAGCATCTTCTTCCTGCCTTGTGAGGAGTCGCAAAATGACGGGGATGATTTCCGGTAGGGCGACCTTGGCAAAGTACTTGCTCTCCCGCTCAGGTGCGTCGCCATACTCTTGTGCCTGTGTGCAAGTCCAATCAAGAACAATACATACTCGGTAATCAAACAACTCACGTCAGCGGCCTCGATTGCGAGATCGATTTCCTCCTCGCAAACGGTGGACCAGAATTCGACGGCCTGCAAAGCGACATGCTCATCGGGGTGGTTCATCCCAAGAACAGTCAACCCAAATAGTGCCCGTTCCATATAATAGCTCATTTTGTCGTAGTAGAGAGACATAATGCGCACAAGGGTCTCAAATGCAGCAACTTGCACCATGACAGTTGGATTTTGAGTCGCTTCGCACACTACCTGCATGATATAATTTCGTTCTCCCTAGATAGCACGTGTCAATCGTTGCGGTTATTCGGTTGCAAAAGCACGTCTCGATACCTCGCGGTCAAAATTCTCCTTGATGAACTCCAGACAGTTATACAGCGCTTTCATGGCAGCTAATTGAACTTCAGAAGACGGTTCGTCCCTCCGAGCGCCCTGAACAACAGCGGTGAGAATTTCGTTGGATCTCAGCTTGAGGATGTCTGGCGACTGCACGGCTAATGAGAAACGAGTAAAAGAACCCACAATAAACAATAAGAACCCACGATAGACTCGCAAATGAATCCTATGCACTGCAAAGTCGCGACACGAGTAGTTAGGTCGCCAGTATTGACGGCACCAAGCAGATCTGTGATGAGGTCGTCCCACTGGCCATTCGGGAGCTCGATCGCTGCAATCGCGGACACCACCTGCGCTGCAGCAGTCCCTACACGGTGTGCAGGGGAGCTTAAGGCGCGCAGGGAGTCTGTTTTGACCTTCGCTCTATATTCACTGGGTACATTCAACCAGCGTGCGGTCACCTCGCTCTGACGTGTCTCATCCTTCAAAATATAAGGATGAAGGTTAGATAACACAATTGAGCGCTTACCCGAGATGTGAACGCGTTTTTAAGGGCTAAACCAGCCGCATTCCGAATGTGTGGCTGCGACTGCTCATTAGCGAGCTCAGCCGATAATAGTGTCACATATGCTGGCTATAATAGTATCTTAAGTCCTCGTTCAGTGACGTAGGGGGACTGGAGACGCACAAAGTTTTGAGCAGCGGCAGATTCCAGTTGTTGGGTCGCAGCGTCGCGAGTGCTCGCCTCTGACAATTAGAGAAACGCGTGAGCTTATAGATCATATCACATAGGTATATAGTTACCAGATGCAAGGGACCCTGCGAGAACGGCGGCTATATCCATGGACGACTAGGAACCCAGTGGCGACTGGATGATGTCTACGATTCGACCTGATTCCTTCTTGGAAGACGTGTTTAAACAAATCTTAGGGACACCAACGCGTTCCAATGGTGGCAGGCTTCAATTCGTGTACACGAGGGGATGCAAAGGGGTGAGGTGATGGGATCCAAGCGTTGAACCGTTGGAGTGACCCACATCCTTTCTTTGGTAAACGCACATCCAATGGACAGAGTTTGTGGAATCACACCCCCGATCTGATCTCTTTCTCTAACTAGTTTATTTATTTAGGGGCGAGGGGGCAATCGAGGACACAGTCGGGGCGGTAAACGTGGGGGTGGCACGGGGAGCACAGGCACTCAGGAAAAACCCAAGAGAGAGGCGATATTAGACCTGTCTAAGTACGTAGGGCTCAAAGTTAGAGTCACGTTTGCTGGTGGACGTCAAGGTTCGCATTCACCACCATGGTTAGTGGGATGTGTCACTCATTTGGACTGTGTTATAGTCGTGGGGGTTCTTAAAGGTTTCGATCAACTCCTGAATCTCGTCTTAGACCAGGTTGAAGAGGAAGCATCTGGTGTGGATTCTCTTGCTACTTTTCTCGAGTGGCTCACATCATCTTTTGCCTGCAGAGATTCAGCAAAGTTCAAGGGCTCTTGGTCTTGCGGTCGTTCGTGGTCCCACTGTTACATTGATAACTCCAGCCGACGGTTACGAGGAGATTGCAG
The DNA here is from genome assembly GCA_019627685.1 of Serendipita sp. 399. Classification (NCBI taxonomy): domain Eukaryota; kingdom Fungi; phylum Basidiomycota; class Agaricomycetes; order Sebacinales; family Serendipitaceae; genus Serendipita; species Serendipita sp. 399. Next base: position 6,261 of record WSTO01000010.1, on the reverse strand, counting down.
ATCCGTTTGCAGAGGCTTGAGCGATCGCTGTTGGTCGAAGAGGTAGACCCTGCTTTCTAAATAGGACCGAACGCATGTCGTTTAAGCTACGCCAATGTCATATCAATGCCAGGCTAGTCACAAACCGGTACCCGTCGATGGTCCAATCGACAGCTCTCTGGAAATTGTTGAGGTGCCCGAACAACTATCATAAAAGCAAACAAACCTAAAGGCCGCTTCTACGCATCGTTTAACTTCCTTATAAGATACGACCAGGCAGCTTTGTTCATCTCGGGAGACGAGCATCAACTTCTCTTCTGAACCGCTGTCAAGCTGCAGAGCGTCGAGTTGTGAAACATGCCCCTATGGCGATAGCTACCTACTTTATTTAGGTGAGTGAGGACATGGGTCAGGCTTATGACCGGGTGTCCATTCGGATCCACTGAGTGAAAGACGAAGTCCCGGAAGAGCTTGACGATGTATTTATCCCCCGTTTCTGACCATCTGAAATCGTGAGCGAATCTGCTTGGGTGTCGTGGTCAGTTTTCTACAAGTGGTCTAGTTATGCTTACTCTGGTCGCTCATTGATGAAACCAAACTTGCTCAACAAGCGTATTAATCGCCCATTTTCTAGCTCGCAAGCTAGTTGAGCCTCTAACGAGTCCGAGCGACTGCGGTTGTCAGTGATGCAAGTGGAAGCGCCTGATCCACTCACAGTTGAATAGAGTCCATTTCGTCTAACAAGCGACCACCTATGAAGTCGAATATTTGACCGATTATCTAATTTGCTTCCATCAATGACTCTGCACCCAAATACTATCACCAATACCTTTGGAGAACCATGTGCGGGAAGAAGTTGGGGTGTCACAAGAAACTGAAGTGCGTTCTTGAGCTCTAAGGAGTATGTACGCCCAATAAAATCTAGGGTCTTCGGATAATTCGATCCAGGGTTTGCAGTTCTGCAGCAAAGGGAAACCATTAGGCGCCCAAATGACATGATATCTTCTTGCTAGAGTGGCAGTTAAGCTATGACATGCTAGATTAGCAATTTTCACCGACATGATATGTAGAAATATCGGCGATTTCAGGTCCTATGAGGTCTGCCATGCCGCAACAGTTTATACGAAGCCTTTGAACCCATAAGGCATTAAGATCTATTCGAGCCAATGAACGAACCTCGATTGACCAGTCAACAGGACTTTGGTTGGGTCCAAAAATCTGAAAGCAAGTCCACGATCATGTGTGGCCTTCATCGCGTTGGCAATCTGTATCATAAATGACCAAATAACGGGTTCAGGTATGATATCCATGGGCTCTATTTTCCCTATACGGTGCAGAGGAGTCGACTGAGTACGCGATTTGAGATACTTCTCGTAGAGTGTTACGGATAGCGAGTGATACTCGTAAACTAAGACGAGGGCTGCGGATTGGTCAATAATGTTACGATTGGATAGATTGAACTCCATACAACTGTCGTTGAACGCGCGTGTAGTGAATGCCTCACGAACACTGACGATGTTGGGGTGACGAAACTGCTTCCATGGTTCGATGCTTGCAAAAGCAGATTCATGAGTAAGGCGAAAGTCTGAGTGAGATGTATAGTCATGGTTCGAACGGCAAAGCCTTCCCAAGAAGGGAGATAGGCTGGTAAAGCGGTTGCTTACTTTCTAACCGCCGGAGGGCATAAACCTGGCCACTACGTACATCAGTAGCACGATAGCACGTCGAGTACCAGTGGCCGAAATACTTTCTCCGATCAAGTGTCAAAGGTTCGAGAGGTACAATAGAGTGATAGTTATGTACTTCCTCTGGAACAGTAGAAGGCAGATGAAGGGGTGGGGCCCAGATATCATACATACGCTGCTGAAGCTCGTAATTGATATCGTTCGACACAAAAAAGCCGTGCTGGCTTCCAGTAGTATCGGGAAATGGCACCGCTGATTTATTGTATAAGTGGTAATTGAGCTAGAGGAGTATATCAACGAGGGAGATGCTCAACACAAGCCACCCTACCGGATAGACGATCGGGTGGCTTACATCCACGTAGACTTGCGCTGCCTTGCTAGATGATCCCTAAACAGATATGAATGTTGACTAGCGGTGATACGAAACTCCACTCGGCTTACGCTATCGAGAGCACGTCCTTCTTTGTTCGACGGGGATACAAATGTAGGGGTTGGAGGAGATGCTATTGCATCGCTGCCCAGATCGTGAGCACCGTCAGGTGCACCTAAATGTATAGTGTTTACCTTGAGACGGCATATGACACGGGTATGGAACTGGGAACGAATTCAGGGGCATTGAGGTGTTGAAGAGATATCGGAGACGCAACACGTGCACTGACAGGAAATCAAGACGTAGTCGACGAGAGAAGGATAATGCATACAGCTCGGGTCTAGTGGGTTCGAAGGAGCCTTCGGGCGAAGAACTTGTTTTCTAGGAGAAATGAGAAGACCTCCGCAATACAGGCGAGAAGACCGGGTACCGGTGGATGGTAAAACGTACACCCTTTGCCTTCATATTTACAGCTCCTAGATCAGTTCCAAATCATCATCCATGAAAGGGATATACTAGTCGGGTTTACCCATAGATAAGGACATTACGGCACTGGCGGGGTTCTATAGGACGTGTTACAATCATCTGTTATGTCGATGGTTCGGAAACGGGATAAATCACCTCCAGTCTTTCGGTTGTTTGTGAACGTTACATTAGAGGAGGAACTTGGCTTGACGATTTCGATAGCGTTTGATATGGGCTGTGGTGGCATGGTCCCGCTCTTGGGAACAAAGCAAGCTGTATTTCTTTCTGCGCCTCCTTTGCGTCATGGATGCAGCTGCGCTCGCTGCTCGTTCCCTTAACGCGTCAAAGCGATCCAATGTCCAATTATCCGTAAAGCAAGAAACATCCGCACAGGACTCCCCTGCGTATGACGCCAGCGACGAGGATGCATCTGATCGCACCGAGGGAGACCCCATGGCGACTCATGGTGTACCTTTGAGACCTATCCCACGTCCAAAGCAATCAAAGTCGATATCTCAAGGATCACATTTGAGTCATCTGGCGGATTCCGACACCGGTACAGATTCACCAACGTATGATGGAGATATTGAATCATCAACGAACACTATCAAACAGGTTGTTCAACACCGGTCATTATTATCAATAAGCTCCGTAGATGCGGATGGGTCCCCTACAGCCACACCAATCGTGACTCCCTCAGCCTCAGCTAAGATTCTTCCGCCTCAAGACACCCTTTTACATGTACCTTCACCAACCGTCTCAGAACCGGCACCAGTACATAGTGCCGAGACACAATTCGATCCTTCATCCTTAACTCCCGAAGATATTCAAGCTTTCGTTCAGAAGGCCCTCAAGGGCGAAATGCACCGCAAGTATAAAATCAACCCACCTCCGAATGACCGCCCGATACGCATTTACGCAGATGGTGAGGCATACATAATATGCGATATCAGCTTGTTGACGTCTCTACTCTGGTCTGGTGAAAAGGTGTCTACGACCTTTTTCATTTCGGGTGAGTTTCTTGCAATCATAATCGTCGTTCAATCTAAAGTTTCCTATAGTCATGCCCTACAACTACGCCAAGCAAAATTGTCTTTCCCCTCCGTGCATCTTATCGTCGGAGTCTGTTCGGACGAGCTTGTATATGAGCACAAATCTCGCACCGTCATGACCCATGCCGAACGTTGTGAATCGGCTAGACACTGTCGCTGGGTAGACCAAGTAGCTGAGGATGCTCCATGGGTCATTGACGATGAATTCATCAAGAAATACCAAATAGACTACGTTGCGCACGATGAGGACCCCTATAAAGGCGTCGGAACTGATGACGTTTATGGCCATGTCAAATTACAAGGTACGCATTTCTTGGGATCCCTGTGCACGCAATAGTCCCAACGTTTCCTTTCAACAGGCAAATTCATTCCTACTAGACGGACACCCGGTATATCAACCTCAGACCTCATCGAGAGGCTTGTTTCCGGTTATCGAAAGGGCGAATTTGATCGGAAATTGGAGAATATGGGCCACCCAGAACTCAAGTCTCGACCTTCAACACCACAGCCGTTTAGCTAGCTTATACTAATTTTGCATATAAAGAAAAGTAAACAAGAGAAACGATAATGCGATAAAGTAGACACCGGCGCGAAGGTACTGTACTAGTCAGGCTTCGTTCTCCAGCGTGTTCTTTATATCATTAACTCGCAGGAAAGGCCTGCTCGAGTAAGGGACGAGCGAGCGATTGAGTTTAATGAGCCTGGCTTATGGCCTCTGTGCGGCTTGCTTGTGTCCTGAACGACCTTCGGCCACTACGCAGACCTGCACAAATCCCGAACCACTTTGAAACGAAGGCAAAGAGTGCAGGGCCCCCCCTTTAAGCATGTTTTGTAGAACAGGATGATTCCATTCCGAGCTTACTGGAGCCTGTTGTGTGATCCTCGTGGTCCCTATCACTTTCAATCCAGGATCTCCCAAACTTGGTGCTCTCCAGCGTGGCTCCAAGACGTTTCTTGGGAGCGGTATACCAGCGACCGAAATCGGAGGAGTGTTCGTCGAATGGGCATCGGGCGAGAACCATCGTTGCGTAGGTAAATAAATGCATCGCAGTAACGCCGATAAATGCGCTGAAGCATGTCATTGTTGCAATTTAGCCCTTTGAACGCGGGAGGACCGTGTGGCTAAAGGACGCCTTGCCTGTCCGTTCCCTCACTACATAGGTTCTTACCTTTTGGATATGATGATGATACGCGTGAATTTGCTATCATCTTAGACCACCTTTCGTTATGCTGGGGGGTTTTTTTGTGGAAGATTTACTTATGCAAGGAGGGAACATCTCAAGCTGGTAAACAACCTCCAAGAATTCCTAACCGGCAGAATGGGTATAGCGTCAGGGCTATTATCTTCTAACAGGCTAGGGGACCTCATCTCCAAAACAATGTTTGGGCCCTTTTGAAGCAATTTGAGTAAGGACTGACCGGCAAAGGGTATTTGCTATTTGCCATGGTCTGTTCTTGCTCTGGACAATAACCCTTGAGGTATAGTCATGTCAAAAATTGCCAACCTTTGGAACTCCTTGCTCAAGTGTGCAGGAGGAGTCGAGTATGTGCTAGCAATGAGGTTCAAAGAGATCAATCAAGACTCAAACATGCACAAAAAACCATTTTGCCAGTAAACTACCACACACTATTCTATACAGGCTGACTCTGGCTGGCACAAGGGAGAGGATGCAGCTCACATCATCCTGGATCAAGATATAAAAAAAGTGAAATCTTCAGTCCCCTTCAGGAAAATTGTATAACCAAATCTTTGCAGAGACTTAAGTGGTGATTCTGCCAAAATTGGAGCACAAGTCAAGAACTATTGGAGTACTTTCACTCTTAATTTGATCAAAATTTGGTAAGCATGGAGACACTGTTACACCCAAGCTCATAGGGACAACAGGAAGAGCACAAGATGGCCTGAGAATCACATAATTGGCAACTCAGATATCAAAGACAAGAAAGGTTAAACCAAGCACTTGTGTATAAGTGGCTCTATGATGATGAATATTGCTTGATGAGCTTACCAATTTGTTATTTCACTGGTTTAGTACACCTAACTAGTATCCTGTTCTGCTGTCCATCACACACAGTATCTGAACCAGGGATCTTTCTGCACTGCTCACAGCTCCTGGCAGTGCTTTAGGACCTTGTCTGCTCCCTAAATATCTTTCCTACTCCTGGATTGCTATCCTATTCCTTGGTTCCCATTTCATTCCTGACTGATGTATACAGTATATACCTGAGCTGCTTTGGAGTTGAGTCCCTTACTTCTACTCACTTCTCTGCTCCCAGATATTTGGGAGCTGTAGTGTTATGCACACCTCAGTCTACTAGTCCAACATACTTGTTGTCAACTGGAATGGAAGAGCTGCCCAGCACACAAATTCAACAACAACAACATTCAAACATGCCTCTGATCAATTTGGCTACCATACCTTGAAATTGTGGTGAACTGAAGGGGGCTGGGATTGTTGGAATATTTCTATTCTATTCATCCTTACTCTATGCTCTCAACCATTCATCCATATTCTCTCCAATTTTCCTCACTATATTATTCACTGGTGGCAGGTGGTATGAGTTTTCCTTGGTTGCTCATTCCTATCGTGCCCCAGGTATGTTGCTAGTATCTAGACTGTCTAATATGACTCGGTTGCTCATTCCTATCGTGCCCCAGTCACCTCTAACCAGCTTCTAGCTACTGGTTATGAGCCCTGGGCTCTAGATC
>WSTO01000009.1:14397-73938 GCA_019627685.1 Serendipita sp. 399 | reverse complement strand
TCCCAATGCGTGACCATCCCTTGCAATGCTAGATTCCGTAGGTCGTCGTGCGCAGCCGTGAAGGAATCAAAGTACTCGAACGGGAGGTTGGAAGGCGTCATGTTCTTGCGGATGAACTGGATGAGAGGGAGAATATTTCATGTCAGAATGATTACTATTTTTGTTCGGATTCATAGCTGAAGAGGGCGTCATGTACCTCGTAGGCAATCCTAGATGACCTATGTTCAGCACGGATACGAGAAAAAATAGAAAAAGACAAAACGAACCGTCTCAGAGGGGCCAGCTTGAAACGACTAGCCACAGCATACATGGACTTTGCGGAGCATGGCAAAGGATATCCTCGGTTTTCCTTTTTCCACATCCTCAGCCATTCCAGTCGTGTCATTGGTCCAGTGGCATTATTTCCGGCCTTCGCCTCTGCTTGTTGGGCCATAAATTGGGATGCGAGAGGTGCGAATACTACACTGTCGGTATAGAGCTGTTTCAGAGATGGGGAAAAGAAGGAAACGAAAAATAAACATCCCGATATCAATCAAAATCTTGAAGAAAAGAGACGTACATAGTAAATCAACGCTCTGTACGTAGAGTAAGGAATATCGTTCACAATAATCACTGTCTTGCGCGGATGGTGTGGTGAATCGTAGATGGGGGACTGGGTTTCCGATGGGATAGTGTTGATGTTAGTATTAGAAACGCCTGTATCAACACCTGGGCCGCCACCATCGGTTTCGCCGTAGCCGTCCTCCTCTTCGGCACCATAGTGGTAGTACTTTTCCCCGAAAGGCGATTTTCCGTTTTACAGAAGAGAGTTATAAATTATTGGGAGTGGTCCAAGAGAAAGGAAAAGGGGAGCCCTCACCGAATTAGAAAGGAAGCCACGATTTACGGGAGGGCTAGGAAGCGGACCACCATTAGCCAAGCCACTCGCAAATACTAACAAGGTGATGAGAAAAGAAAGTTGAAGTATCGCAGTAGCATGAAAGGAGGCTCACTTTTCGCGAAATAATCGGATCGTAAGGCCAAGATATCCTTGCGTGCCGAGATAACCCGGACGTTTGGCATGCCTGCGTAATCCACCAACCCAGTTCCCTCCTCTGACTGGTTGTCGTCATCCCCCATACGGTCCTGATGATGTCCATTGCCTTTCGACGACTTGCTGCCGTACTGGCTACCTTTGCTTCTCGGAAATATGAATTGGACATCCGATATACTAGGATCATCCACCATCGACCTAAGAATATCCACCAAAGCGGATGGGAGAGAGGAATAGCCTTGCGGGTTGGATTCGGGGAGCGTGATCGTTGTCATAGTTGGAGATGGTATCATGGAAAGGTCTGGCGTCGCTGGAATCGTATGAATGGTGCAAACGAGAACAAAAGCGTCATGCATGGTAATCTTCAAATGGAGTGATGTCAATACAATTCATCTGAGGGGCCACAAAACATGAGACTGCTTACCGCTAAGCAGCTTTCGAACACATCAGCACGGCTTGCGTAGTCGGGCCATCCCCATTGCCGTTTCTTGCGGTGTTTAGTGCCTTTACCACATGTCAAAAGGGTCACCTTACTTCATTTGTAAAAGTCACATCCTCTCTCGTTGAGACCGTAACTAAGGTCTGTTCTCCGTCCAATCTAAGTCAATTAGCGAACTCCACGCGTTTTCAGGTGTGTTCCAGTGCTCACGTCTGGAGGTCAATCGTGAACGAATATTTTCCCTCTCGACTCCACTTTCCCATCACGTCTCCTCGCTTCTCCTCTGCTGTTGGCTATATTCGCGTGAGTGATGAATTGAGAGAGTGGAATCTTTGTGCTTACTTCGCACTGCAAAAATACTCCAACGTAGCCATCAAAACCAGGTCGACCCTAGCGTCCCAAAGTCAGAAGGAATATAACGGTGATCGATAGTAGACAGACGTTATTGCCGTGAAGAAACAATCTCCATCTTCCGCCACCAAAAGGTCGACTACATAAAGGCGCAGACGTGACTCTATCGACAAGCTTTTGAGGATTGTTGCTTAAAGGCGAAACAGAGTTTCTCACCCTGGTGTTTTTCTATGAAATATGATCAGCATTCTGTTAACGTGAGACTCGAGAATACATACGTAGCTTCATAGAGCGCAGCTGCGCCGTTGATTTGCCACTCATATGTAAGAGAAGTTCTGCTCATCTTTCTGAAGAGTACCTAAGTAAGAACGAGGGAGGGGGAAGAGATAGAACGAATGGTTCGGACAACCGTCCACTCTGTCTCAGTCGCGAGCGGGTTCTTAAAAACGAATTTTAGAGCTCCAACGAAAGCTTACGAGGGGCGTAACGTTCTTGGCCTGTTAACCTCGTGGCATGTGGCCATCAGCAGAGCGGCCGTGATGTGGCTTCTGATATCGAGTCGTGGGCGTATTGCGTCTGTATGAGCAAACGAGCATGCGCATTGGCTCTGCCGTCGTCGAACGCGCTCCTCTGGCGCGGCTGCAGGGCGGTCGGTTCTGACATGGTGGAGGTCAAACCTCGATCACCTCCCATGTTGACCAAAATCCCGACAGATGTTCTTCTTCTGATATTCGAACATCTCGATTTGCGTTCTCTCATTCTTCTCAGCGGGACTTGCAAGGGACTTTATGCATTACTAAACTCGACCACCCCGATCATTGCCTCCGTTGCGGCTCAAGAGTTCCCGTTACAGGACCCAGCGACTATACAATCTACTCTTCCTATTAATGTAGCCATCAAGCAGAGGATCGCTAAATGCTCACGCTTTCACAATGCATGGCGTGGAGCGCAAGTAAACACAAAGGTTATCAGACAGTTGCCTATCGCAGAAGGAATCTGTATGATTCGCATTCTTCCAGGAGGAAGGTTTCTGGTGGTCATTGACTTCTTAGAGGGGGCCAAGTTCTTTCAGTATGTCTGCGTCGTCTCGGCGTAATCATCCCATGCTTAGAATCTTCACGCAGTCTCGAAACTGGGAGATTGGTTGGAAGCAAAAGTTTCCATCTCATTAGCTCGCCCGAGATGATCTATAGCATCGACTTTGCTGGTATATCTCGTACAACAGTCGCGTGGGGAATGCTGACATCGGAAAACGATGCCGGTAATGAAGGGTTAGACTCTTTTACTTTCTTCTTTGATACACTGAACCTTGGCTACTAGCAAGCTTTGTGCAAGAGTAACTCTTATTCATCTTCCTGAACCTGGGGAAGAGGACCAGACTCTCAAATTCGAGCAAGTTCTCGAGCATGAGTTTCATGGGACAGCAGAAATGCTCTCAATATCTGGTGACATCGTCGTAATATATACATACCCAGTAGACGCAGGTATCGACCTTCGGTTGAGCGTTTGGAATTGGCGAACAAAGGAGCATGTGTGGTATCCTGTACCATGGCGTAATGAACATGACGCTCAGGAGGTTAGTCTTAATGCCAAAAGTTGCTAGTATCTCTTAGGAGAATATCAGGGCGAGGCGTATCCAGGCCATCCCTCGCTCCATGCGACCCCGGATGTTGTCTTCCTTATTGGTGGTCAACTCGGGTGGCATAGGCTACATGCGGACAACCAAATCGAAGGTACATGGGGGTATAGACGTGCTATTCATGTGCCCTCGACGCAGGAAGATAAGGATGAGCTCCGATACTCTTCTCAAGGGCGATGTAGCAAACAGTGGTGGGGCTACAAAGGTAAATCATGGCACAGACTCCTGAGTCAGCCCATAAGGACCAATAATGATGGTAGAGTTCCATCTAATGTTCTTGCCTCTCGCTGATTGAAGTTCCCAGGCCAGTCGAAACCGCTCAAAGTACTCACTTTCGAAGTATGTACACTCTAGCGGCTTGTGACAGTGATTAAAACTGAACATACTCCCCTCCTCATCCTTATAGGTACCAAATGGACCTGATTCGCCAACCAGAAAGGTTTTGTTAGATCTAGGACAGCATAATGTCCTCAACGGGTGGGAATCGTCTCCTCCGCTGTTTCATAGCTCCCGCTTTGGCTCGAAAGCCATCTGGCTTGCCAATCAGGAGAACCAGGGGCCAGTCATCAACAGCATTTCTTTTCCACCCTTTCATCGACAACTCGCGGGAGCTCCTGCCTCAGATATCAGGAAAATTGCCTTGGATCCGGCCATTGATATCATTGGCATCCGGGCATTTGATATGGACGAAGTTAGTGGCAAGATTGAATCCCAACCTCTGACCTTTCGCTGACTATCGCCCGTAGACAGTTCCACTTATTGCATTTGCTGAATTCGACAAAGTCTGGATTGTAGAAGTTGTCCCCTCCGAATAATACCTGCTACCCTCCGGAAATAGCGATGTTATTATTATCCAGGCCGAAAGTTTGCCATAGTTTGTATGACCTAATGTGATCCTAGAAATGATTGATCTCAGTGAGTCAAGATGTGATTTTGTCACTCGTCCCGTGCTCAGCGCAGCAAGGCGTAATTGATCGAGCTCGAGTCGTGTGGCCGAAGCATTCTTGATCTCTTCCACATCAACAAACACCAAAATGGTGGGACACCCGTTGAAGTACTATACTCTGACATCTAACACGAGGTTTAGGATAACTTCATCAACATGGCTCAAAAGGGATACGCCGCATACCAGTCGGCTCAGGGTCACAACACCCCTTCGCAGGCCAGCGGGTCCGAGTCGACCCAGCAAATCCAACACGACAATAACGATACCCTCCCAGGTAGTTTTAGTTGCTTAACGCTTCTATGGAAAGAATCCAGGTTGACAAAGGGTCGTCATCGTTCCAGTCAACCATCATGAGGCGGCTCAGATTGCAAATAACCAATCAGGAAGCTCTGGAAACAATGAACTATTCGCCCAAGCTATGGCATTCCTCGGAGGCGTAAGAGATTCCCTCTCATTGTGGTGTGTCGCCACCGACCTTTGATGCCTCTCTCTTCTAGGGAACCCATTCTACTCCAGTGGATGAAAGTCACGTTATTGACGCTCACAAAGAGGTCTATAGTCAAGGAAACGGATCGAATGTATCCGCATCAGCCCTCGGAAGTGCCGCTGCTCTGCAGACTCTACAAAAGTTCATGTCCTCTGGTGGATCTTCCGAGCACTCGAGCTCGAGTGGGGATTTCCAGAGCAAAATGATTGGAATGGCAATGTCGGAGGCGGCAACTATGTTCGACAAGAGCGGTCACACAGGAGATAAGCAGGATGCGGTCAATGGTGCAGCGGCTACCATGTTCAAACTCTTGGTTCAGTCGAAGCTCAGTGGAGATGGAAAGGGAGGTGGCGGACTCGCAAGCATGGCGGGAGGCGAAAATAGTGGAGGGTTGGACTCTTTGCTGAAGATGGTGAGCCAACAATCGCTCCATGAAACGCATCTCCGACTGATTTCGTCTTAGGCATCCCAGTACACCAAATAGGCGCAGTGTAGTCAACCGAGAAAATAAGAAGTATAAAACAGCAATGACGTACAGCAATCCACATACTACCTATCATGGCATGGAAGATATAAATCTTTGTCGATTATCAGGAATGTACTCGCTAAGGGCGTAGGCTGCCATCGCCTTGAGTACCCATGCTGCAAGTACAATGGATGCTGAAACCACAGGACGACCGTTTAAGACAACTATAAATGCTGAGCCACGGGTCATAAGAGTGATGCTTACACCCACCTCGTATTGCAAATCCAGAAGCCATCCCACCCATGAGATTCCGAAGCAACCATTCGCGATCCAATACCTCATCATCAAACAGGTGATAGATTCTGAGTAGAAACCCATTGTCGGGTGCTTGCCATTGAGTCCCTCCCAGATGCGATGTTGGGCGCCATATCACGAGCAATGACAATAAAAATAACTTGGTGAGGGACGCATATAGAAGTGCCAAAGGAAGATGTGATAGCCTAACTGAAGGGTCAAACGACAACTCTTTGCAACTCGCGAATGTGCCTATTCTGTACCTAAATTCTTCGCGTACACCCGATGCGACATTCCCCTCTTTCAAAACATTGAATACCTTGAAGATAATGATGGCCGAAATGACGATTGCTGTATGAAAGAGGAGTACTTCTGAAAGCCAGTCTTCAGTACTCATGACAACAATCAGGATGCCCCACTCACCAGCTGAACACGTGAGCAACGTTTCCAAGAATGTACGAGTATTGTCCCATGATAGGAAATTTTCGATATCAGAAGCAGTTTGCATCGGAATATTCCCTAAAGGTCCTTGGGCGGGGCAAGAGATTTCAGGATTGAGAAACGTACGGGAATAGAACCATCGTGTCACTTTGGAGAATAGAGTCAGGATACAGACACACATACGTATCCAAATTGCGTACTCACAGCTATCTAAGAAAACCAGGAGTGATCCAATCTGTAGAATTGCGAACCGTCGGTTCTGTGGGAGAATCAGCAGAGGATAGATTGAATAGAATGCGAAACATAACTTACGTTCTCTGCAAGAGCTCTTTGCGTTCGCAAATCAGGCAAAACCGCCTTCCCATCACTTCCAATCCTTCGAGGAGCTGTGTTACGATTGTATAGAAGGTGAAGCAGGACACTTTTGAGTAGGATAAGGTCCAAGGTCAGGTTGAGAGTATCCTCCTCCACATAACGGTCGGCAAATTCAAGACATGATCCCTTGACCATGAGTTAGCCTTGAAGAATAAGAATGGCGGGACAAACGGGACAGACGCATTGTTCGAGCCTGATATTATTCTCAGAATATTGAGTGTAAACGCATTCAACGTAGCCCGCGCACTGGGTGCAAACAGGCATATATCAAGCAATGGATCGGATTGAGGTCGGGGTCAAGTTTTTTACAATGGGATGTTATATCAAGGCAAATGCATGCGAGTAGCTACAGAATGCGCGACGATGAATTTCCAGTATTTGTGGAGCTGATACACCTAGACATCCCGTATCCTGCCAGTGCTGGTAGCATACAAACGGGCAGCAATGTTCATCGCTTGCAATTCCTGGAAATGCCGGCTGTTAGCATATCAAAAGCAATGAAGAGAACGAGTCAAACCTGGATGAGTAGTTTTGCCGCGTAGGGAATATGTATCTGTGAAATTGCAGTCTTGTTTTTGCACGACCTGCATTCGAACGATTGCCGTTTCTGTGGAACGTTGAGAAGATATCATGTTTAGTGTAGCATATACGCACTAGGTTCGCGATGGCAGTCAAACCACAGCTACCAAAAATGCGTCAGCAAGCGAAGCAAATGGAATTTGCTGATCTCACATATCGCAAACGTGCAACCGATAGGCATCACTGGCATCAAATAACCTCTCCTTCAGGAATGCAGCGATACCGTGTGAGATCATGCAGTCACGCTATGATACTGGTCAGCGTCTGTCTTCACAATAAAGGGATTCCTCACCTCCATCTCTCCGAATCGTAGGCCACCATCACGACTGCGCCCCTCCACAGGCTGGCGAGTCAGGATCTGCACTGGACCACGAGCCCGCGAGTGAATTTTGTCCTCGACCATGTGCTTGAGGCGCTGATAGTAGGTCGGGCCAAGGTAAATTTGAGCCTGCAGCTTCTTCCCTGTATGCCCGTGATACATGACTTCTAAACCGCGTGATTGATAACCCGCTGCTCGCAAAGCACCAGAAACCTGCTCGACTGTAAGATCTGTGAAGGGAGTCGCATCACCCTCTTGGCCATTAAGGGTGGCGACTTTCGAAAGCAGACATTCGACCAAATGACCGATCGTCATTCGCGATGGAATGGCGTGTGGATTGATAATCAGGTCTGGAGTAATACCGTCCGCAGTGAATGGCATGTCCTCTTGACGATAGAGAATACCTATTGTTCCTTTCTGACCATGTCGTGACGCAAACTTGTCTCCAACCTGAGGAATACGGGTAGAACGGACACGGATTTTCACAAATTTCGAACCCTCTCCGTCCACCGTGATGAGGACGTGATCAATGATGCCGCTTTCTGTGCTCTTCAAGGGAGTAGATACGTCTCTTCGAGTGTGCCTGTCTGTGCGTTGACCAAGCTCCTGGCTGTCGGGGGGCAGAGGTGCTGTTTTTCCGATTATGATATCCTCTCCGATCACGTTTACTCCAGGGGCGATGAGGCCGTCGTCGTCTAGTTTATCGTAGCTGCCATGTTTCATGCGCAAGGTTGTCTCTCGAGAAGGCTTCTCGAACTCCTCTAGAGAGATTTGGCCTGCTGATTTTTCCATGTCCATGTAGCTTCGATAATAGATACTACGGAAGAGGCCGCGGTCTATCGATGATTGATTCATAATCACGGAGTCTTCTTGGTTGTATCCAGAATAGCACAGGATCGCCACTATCGCGTTCTGACCAGCAGGGAGGTCTCTGAACTTGAGCCATTCTAGTGCCCTAGTCGTTGCTAGCGGCTTCTGGGGATAGTATAGGATATTGGCCATAGTGTCCATCCGGACGAGGAAGTTGGAGAGCGAGATACCCATAGCTTGTTTGCCCATTGCAGATTGATAAGTATTACGGGGGGACTAGAAAGGTATTAGAACGATCATTAGGAACCAACCGAACATGCCGTACCTGATTATGGTCTGGGAACGGAATGATACTTGCACAAACGCCAAGGATCATGCTTGGGTGGATTTCGCAGTGACTATATGACCCCGCCTTGATCACAGTTTTCACACGTGATGAAGGATCGGACATGCTGGTGTGATAGACTTGGCCGCTTGATCGAGCATCCAGATCCTCTGGAGACATACAAATCATCACGGTTTCCTCCTCTTCGGCGTCCAGAAGCTCCACTACACCATCTTTGAATAGGTTGTCCCATTTGTATCCCCCAGGTACATCTTTCTCGTCCCGGAGTCTGGCAACTTGGTCTGGGGTGATGAGAAGTTTATCCTTCTCTACCACAAATAATGGTCGACACACGCGACCTGAATCGGTATAAATCCGCAGTTCTTTTTCTCGAATGTCTCGAACTACAGAGACTTCGGGGTGAATAGCTTCTGTACGGCGAAGATGTTTAAGGGTGTTCAGGAGTTGTGTTGGATCCCGATGTACACCCATCCAAACGCCGTTGAGAAAGACTTTGGTCGATGGTCTCTCTGACTGCGCGTTTTCCTCCAAAGCTTCTAAACCCCATTCGTCCAAAAATTCGCCAACAGGAGCAGAGTAAGAGCCAACGGAAATGCACGCCATGAGTGACAGGTTTTTGACGAGACCGCATGCCTGCCCTTCTGGAGTCTCTGCAGGGCAGACCATACCCCAATGTGTATTATGTAGCTGTCGTGGTTTTGCTATCTTTCCTTCACGTCCAAGGGGAGTATTACAACGGCGTAAATGGGAGAGTGTCGATGCATAAGTGTAGCGGTTCAAAACCTGTGAGACTCCCGCCTTGGAGGACATGGCGTTCTGTTGGTCGCCCCAGTTGCCGGTGGCCAGGGAATACTTCAACCCATTGGAGATCGTTCCCAATTTGATCGCGCGGCCAACATCAAAGGCTTTTCCACCTTCGACGCACTGAATTTGGGCTCAGACAAGTTTCGCACTATTTTACGCCAAGATAATACGTACCTTCTGCAAATGACGGTATACATCCTTCACGACCTTTCTAAACAGCATACGGAAGAGTGTTGAGAGTAGAGGGCCAGCAAGATCTAATCGCTTCTTTCCGAAGTGATCTCGATCGTCTATTTCTCTTCTATCGAGGGCGGCCAGTAGGAGACGGTGAATCATATAACCAACGAAGTACGCCTTACGGGCCTCGTTGCCTTCGTCCATCGCAATATGAGGCAATAACTCCTTCTGAATGATCTCTTGCGCATATCGAATACGTCGGTCACGCGAGATGGTAGGTGTGTTACCACGCCTTCCAATGAAATCAAGGGCAATCTACCTCCGAATTAGACGACATAATTGCGAGTCCAATGTCCGTACCTCTCGATGCTGCACAACGAAGCCCTCATCAATGCATGGCTTTAACATTTCAAGCATTTGATCGTCGTGTCCATCGTAACAGATATGTTCCAGAATGTCTCGGTCTGCCAGCACGCCCATGGCTCTGAACAAGATCCAGATCGGAATATCGGTTTTAATATACGGAACGCTGGCTCGGATTGCACCTCCACTCTATTCGACGTTAGAGATTGAGTGCATCGCGTTTGGGGAAAATATGCATACTTGCTTCTCGATGCCCTTATGGAAGAGCTTCACTTGGAAAGAGCTGAGGAGCTTTCCGCCGCGTTCAGGTACGCTCCTGATTTCGGCTAAGAAGGAGATAGGAGATGGCTGTCCCTTGGCAAAAACGTAGACATGATTCCCAGCCATGCGTTCCTGGGCGATGAGCACCTTTTCTTGCCCATTGATGATAAAATATCCTCCTGGATCATCAGGGCACTCATTGAGATCGTATTTTTCTGGGTCTGGGATCGTATACAAGGCGCATATATCAGAGCGCAACATGATAGGAATCTGAGGGGCGTTGGCTGAGACCCTTTGAGCGTTCAAGCTAAGTACGGACCTTTGCAAGTGGCAGTCTATTAAACCCAGGGATGGTGTTGGGTATACGTTTCCAATCCCATCCACCCTCTTCGTTGGGTACTTGTTCTTGCTTCTCTTCGACGATCTCCACCATCAAAGTGGCCGAATAGGTGAGATTCCTCAACCTCGCCTCTTGAGGGAAGAGGGGACCGACTTGACCATCCTTTTCTGTCACACTTGGTCGAGTAAGATATACTTGGCCAAATTTGATTTTATGGCGAGTCTGTGCTTTGTCAGCCTTTTTTTCCAACAGGAGTGACCGCTCTTACTGATTTATCTGTCTCCGCACCCGTATGTTGTTCATGTTGCTCCAGGTTCAGGTCTCCCGAGTCCTCCACAATGTCTTGTATAGTATTATTGATAAACTCATTGAAAGAGTCCAACTGTTGACGGACAAGACCTCGCCTCTCGAAAAAGGAGGCGATTACCGTCCAACAATCCTCTTGAGTCAGCTTATCAGGATCTTGGTCTTCATCTCCTTCAAAGGGATAATAGCCATCATCGCCCTCTTGATAGTATTCTTCGATCAGGTAAGCTCGAGTATTCCAAAGATCAAAAGGAGGATCAACCTTGACTCATTAGCTACTTTTACAACCTTAGAACCATGAAACTTGGTGAATCATGAAGGATAACATGACATACAACACAACCCAACGTCTTCTTCTGCTGGAATCAAGTCGCCAGCCCAGCCAAACGTTATTTGCACGTTCTCAAAGCTACAAAGAACCGGAATTTGCTGAAATCCCAGCGATGCTACTCCTAAGCCCAGAACGACAGACGAACGCGGTGGCCAAGATGGGTGACAAACATCGGGAGACCCTTGCCGCCGACTTCAACATCACAGCAAATCCAAGATGGGTGGTGGAGGTACCTCAAATCGCTCAAAATTAATGATAAAGTCCGCTAACTTATGAATTAGACCTCAACATGAAGAAGTCGTGGCACCCGCTGCTCCTGAAGAATCAGGAGCGAGTGTGGTTAGAAGAGAAGAAGGCTGTATGTCATCTTTCCTCATGATTACGATGTGCTATATGAGTATGATGTGCTAATATGCGTATTTTATTAGCTCGAAGAGAAGAAAAAGCTCGACCAACTTCGGAAGGAGCGTGAAGAGGAGCGCCAGGTTCAGGAGTTACAGAGGCTTCAAGAAGAGAAAACTGGAAAAAAGAGAGTTGACAAACTTGATTGGCTCTATGCAACTCCAGCTTCCGGCAGCGGGCCCAATGCGAGTGATATGGAAGATTATCTCTTGGGTAAGAAGCGCGTGGACAAGATCCTCATTGCTGATGAGAATGCGAAGGTTAGCAGTAATGCTTGTATGTTTCAACTATGTTTCTGACGACTCCTCTAGCTTGGTGCCACACATAAGAATTTCATCGCGGTGCAGAATGCCAACACAGCTCGGGATGTCGCGGCGAAGGTTCGAGAGGATCCTTTATTCGCTATCATGCAGCAACAACAAAATGTCATGGAATCGCTCCGTGACAACCCCTTACGCCTTAAGGAACTCCAAGCTCGTACCGGCATTAATCTGAAAGAGAAAGGCAAGAAGGACAAGGACAAAAAGGGCAAGCGACGACATCATGAGGATGACGACTATGAACACAAGCGTCGTAGGGTGGATGAGTCAGATGATCGACATCGGCGTCGACGCTCTCGTTCCAGGAGCCGATCTCCGCCCTCTGACGAACGGTATTCACGTTCAAACCGTCGTTCGATTAGTCGCTCACCCCGAAATACCCGTGGCAGGAGCAGATCACCTTCTCGATACTCACGCAGGTCACGCAGCGCATCTCCTCACTCCTCCCGACGACGTTCTCCAGACTACCGCGACCGCCACTCCCATAGGTACTCACCTGACGATCGAGATAGACGACATCATTCATCGTCGAATTATCATCCTCGTACACACGCTTCTTCGTCTTATGATGTCAGGAGTCGCAAGCGTTCCCCTGGTCCTTCGACGTCTCGCAGAGGCTACGACGAGAGTGAGCGAGCTGCTCGCCTTGCAGCTATGTCCAAAGATGCGGATCAAATGGAGACTGAACGTGCCGAGCATCTTGCTGTATTGGAGGCAAAGGACTCAGCGCTGCTGCAAGCTGAAGAAGAAGCACGGAAGAGGAACGCTCGCGATGGAGTAATGGGATCTTTCCTCAGCAACCAACAGAAACAGGCCATGGACGTTAGCCTTGGCGACAGGATGCGACAAGGTCACCGTGGCCTCATCTCACAACGCGGTCAGTGATGGAACGTTCATATGGACATAATACCTCCAACTACACAGCTATTTACATGTAATACAAGACAATTGTATGCTCCTGCTCATTTATGCAAGCGACTTATCCCCTGATGCCGCCACCCAGGTTGTGCTGGATCCAATCCCTTGAGAACGCTCTGAGAAACTTCGCGGTGAATCAGCAGTGCGAGTGACAGAACATTGACCGCTATAACCCCAACCTATCTCTCCATCTTGAGTCGGATTCTGTATATCAGTAATGGGGGGTGTTGGTAAGGGAATGTTTAATGCCGAGGTAGCACTTGCGTATGCAATTTCTGCCTGCTTTTCGCGGCTTGGCATTGGAAGTCCTGGAAATGATGGCAACCTATAATCCAGATAGTTTGACGGGCAATCTTTTGATATCTCTGGAGCTGCTTGGTGTCTATACAACTCGGGAGGAGTCGAATCTGGGACAAGAATTGTCACAGGTGGACGGCGTATCTTGTCTGCCGGATACTTCTGGGCTTTTGGCTTCTTCTTGTCGGGTAGTGGAGCCTTGGATGATCCTTTCTTTTTCTTAGGGAGGGGCTTCTCCCTATTTGGTTCTTTCTTTGGTTTCTTTTTGGCCTCTGACGAGAGGGACCTTGGATCTCTTGAATGGGAGGCACTCTTATTGAAAGGGACCGCCCTCTCTGCAGGCACCATAAAATCTTCCTCACTCGGACCTGTGTCCCAATTGCCCGTATAGCCTGGGATATCCCACCCATCCACTGAATTGGAAGCTTTATTCTTGACGGGCTCGACAACATCAACGGTCTTTGTGTTGTTCTTAGAAAATTCAGCCCACGCATCGTCCCATGTCCCATTGATATTCTCATCGGCACCCCATGAAATCGTTTCCTCCGGCACTCTTTGCTTTTCTTTGCTCGGTGCCTTCGCGTGATCTCGGGGTCGTGGAGTGGCGTCCGCCCCCCTGGAGGATGGATCATCGATAGTGGAATATGTTGCCCATGAAACATCTTCACCATCACCTCTCCACGTATTATCGCGTGGTACTGAATTGGGAACAAATTCCGGTGCGTCTGCCCTCAATTTGTGGTTGTTGGAGGGCGTTGATTGTTCACCACTGGCCTCATATGGATCTATAGCTTCTTCGGCCACTGACTCATGGGATTGATGATCTGGGAGCTCCTCTATATACCCTTCTTCCAGGGTATGCGTGGTGGACGGACTAGGTGTTTGGTATGGTATCGCAAGTGACGCTGTGTAACGAAGTGCACCAGGGACAGGAAATCCCTGAAAATACATTTCATGCTTGGTGCCCCTCGATACAAGACCATTGAACATGTCGATAAGCGTCATGTGGTCTGCAACGGCGGCCTCGATTTCAGTCTGTGACCACTGCAAATCATTGCTGTTATGAGAGTATCGACAACCTACATCACTGCATCTATTGGTCAGATACAGGAGGCAGACGTTGGGGCCACTGTGGAGGTTGTGTGAGTGAGAGAGCAAGTGGTCATAACACGTTCCCTTTGAAACGACGCACCCAGATCCCAAAGAAAAAGAGTCCGGTGAATGCGAAAATGGACATGGATCCGTATTACAGGTCGATCTATTATATGAAAAGCACGGTATTATGGGTTTGCGTGGGAGCATGAAGACTACGATGTTGCACGGCAAACACGACGAGAGCCTGGAACGCAGCAATTGGGCGAGGGATGAGTTATCAGAACGAGTCAGAATGCATTTGAATACTTACAAAGTTATTAAACTTGTTTGTGACACGTCGACTTTGGCCAATCACTAGGAAGCGGTCATCTATTGGACTTCACCTGGCACCGTGGTTTCAGAAACTACGTTCTGTAGCACCCAAATCCTGCATTAGTCCTCATGAAAATGATGTAAAAAAATTGTGAAGAGGCTTTTAATAAGGGGTACTATTAGACCATGACCAACTTGACATACGCCGAGAACCATAATGATAGATAAGGTATGGATTGGGCTATCGCTGATGTTCTGCCGGGTGTGCGGACATCAGACCCTCCTGTTCATGCTCATCTCGTTGTTCGTCTTCGCTAACGCGAGTCCTTCGAGACGTAGGAGTTTTCCCAGTCCTACGTCCATCATCATCTTCCTCCTCGTCCCCAATTTCAAACACCATCTCATCTTCTCCAACACCTCGTCGGCGACCGCTACTTCTCGGAGCTTCTGGAATACCGTCCGCATTGAGAGGATGAGGCTGGCCGCGAGATTCGAGTGCTTCTAGGTCGTAATCCTCTGCATCCTCTTCATCTTGCGCTAATTCATCGGACATCGCCAACCGGCGGTTTGACCCAGTAGGACGCCATAGGTATGCGGTCGCGGTGAAGACGGCCAGATAGAGCTAGAAAAAAAAGGGGGTCAGTACCGGGTACTTGGAAGTGAGGCCGACTAACTAATGCCAAGTAGCCGTCAATAAGCCACCAACGCCATTTCCAGCTATTTGGGGCAAAGTCTATACGGAGAATGAGGAAGCACAACCAATGGGGTCGAATCACATACCGGCATCCATGCGGCTAGAGAACGACATCGAGGATAAGACGAAAAAGGCTGCTATGATGATAACTGCTGCGATGAGAATAAGCTGAAGACGTCGGAACATGCGAAGCTTATAGCGCTACAAAGGGATGAGCATCAATTAATGACCCTATGGAACATAGAATGTACTGACCTGCTTTCTCTGCCTGAGTTCGGTAATCGTTCCAGACAAGCCATGCATAATCCACAGGAGGAAGGACGACAGAGTGAAGGCAAGTGGGATGACAAACATCAAGAGGATCAGCCCATCAGTAGACTCGAGACCTAGTCGGACGAGACCAATCGCATAAAGGACTGGGGCGTATAAGCTTAGGAAGAAACGCTTAGGCAAGGTTATGCTTACCGCCGAATACAAAGTGCAATCCAGTCAAGATCTTGGCACGTTTCATGACTGGTCCAAGAGAATCGCGAACAACACTCAAGCCAAGACATACAACCAAAAGCAAGAAGAACGATAATGCATTTCTGCCAGCGTCCAATATTGTCACTAGTCATGGTAAGCCAAAGGCATTGAACATTACAACGCTTACTCACCAACAATGAGAAGAACCGTGGTGGATACGCTGGTCCCATGTGCATTGGAAAATCTGTAATATGCTGCAAGACTATATATGAGGGGGATGTTTCTCGTGTTGTTGAATTACACTCACCCCAATTTGCCAGCATCTCGATAACGAGAAATCCGAGGAGATAGGAAATGTAATACTGAATAATGAATTAGTTCTGGGTTGCCTAAGGTCATCCGAGGTCTCACTTGTATAGGTAGAAGATCCGCCAAGTGCTTGAAACAGAGGTATCCCCAAAGCCCTCCCAAAACGAGATAGGTAAGAGTTAGGCCAAGGTAGAACTATTGTATTCAATCAGATTGATGAAATTTATGTGTGAAAGAAAGGAATGAAAGCTCACGTCGATCTTGGGGTATTCCGCTGCGGCCAACTCGCCTTTGAACGAGTTCTTGAACAAAACCGTGCTATGATAAACAGCGTGGTTGGACAGAGAAATGGAGTCCGCTGCCCGTGATGTGATTTTCGCCTCAGTCATCGGAATGGCAGCAACACAGTAGAAGCCTGACGAGATGTCAGGAAACAGCAAACGGAAAACGACAACAACAAACCAGTTTTTAGGACAGGATAGACGATAGGATCTTTGTAATATAGGGTTGCGCTCCCATTTGTAGCATTCGTCGTGTCCTTTGTGGTGACTGTAGGTGTGCCTTCCATAATATGAAAATCACCGTCTTTTGTATCCGTAGGCGCATTTTCGTCATAAATAGGGGATCGCTTCCATGGACTCGCGTACTCCGAATCTGTGGGGTCGATACTAGGGTTGCCTGCAGGATTATCCCAGAAACCATTGCCACTTCCGGCTACACTGCTATCCTTTGAGGTGGCTGTAGAATCACTGTGATGCGGTAATATTAATCTCCGAGACCATATACTGGTCTTATCGATCGTCACTCCTGCTGGGAGGTTGATAATAAAGTCGCCCAGATTTTCGGATCCGCAATACCCTTGGGTGAGTGCGTCTGTAGTACTAATGAAACTTGATTAGCAACACTCATCAGAATACCGAAAACTCGATGTTTACCAGACAAACACTCTCTGCTAACAAGTTGTTAAGAGGTGAAACGACACACAGCCGTAAGCAAGCACTCACTGGAAGGTTATTATCTCCTGGAACTACCTTTCCCAGGTATATAGAATCATTCCATTCATAGATAACGAATGCTAAGTCTCCCTCGGACGTTGCGTCAAATGTGACTGCGTGCCACGAAATATCAGCGGATGCATAAATAGCAAGTAAGGCGGATGAACATACCATTTATGTGTGCATTAGAACCGCCATACATCCCAGAACATACTTGGCGATTGATGTCGGCGCTGCTGAGGGTCTGAATGTATGCCACTGCTAAGCTGGAGCTGCATATAGCAACCAATGAGCTTTGAAGCCATTTATTCAGCTTCATTTTGGATGTTCAATCCTTTTGAGAGGGTTATGGATTTCCCTCGAATATGGTTCGGGTTCAAGAGCGTGTGACGGTCGAGCAGTTGGCTATGGCACTGCGATATGGCGATGTCGAAATTTTATTTCGGTAGTTCACGTCTCAATAAAGCATAAATTTGAGGATACATTATACATACTATTACAATATGTTCACGATCGTTACAGTGTTAGCACGAACTATCAGTCATGAACAGCCTGCGACATATTCCGATAGATGGGCTATGATCAAGAAGGAACTAGCAATGGCACTCATCTAATATGAGCAGGTGCCAGAAACCGCGCCGCGAGTGCTATATGTCTCCTCCGAATGTGGGCGTACACCAACTCGGCCCTTGGCATCGCTCTGGCGCACTCCCAGCACCAATGGGCATTGCATTGCACACAGTGTATGTGAGGACACCCGTCTGACTTTTCTACAATGGTTCCGCAAGACGGACATGCCTTGACATTATTCGCTTGCTGTCTTCTCCATGTTTCCATATCCCGTTCGGCAGCTTGATATGCTTTGGACCGCTGATATTCGTCACAGTTCATGCCGACGTGATCCTCCACTTTGCAATGTGTGCAGATACGAAGGAGGCACGTCGAACATTGGACCAATAACTGCATCGGATCCGTGTTCGAAGTCCATAAGTGAGGACAATCCGTTGTTGGGCATGGAAATAATCGGCCATTACCGCGAAGGTATGTCCGGAATGAAATTTGAAGGACACGGCGATACTGCGCGGGTGGGACGATCCGCTGAAGTACCCGTAGACTTGGTGTGTGGTGACAGTCGGGTGCGATGCATTCGATTGGGAAATCGACGGCAGAAGTTATCAAGTGCACCAAGCAATCGGAACAGTATGTGTGTTCGCACTCTAAGCTAAGTGGCTCAGTCACATCTGTCGTGCACACGGGACAGACCGGCCGTTCTGCGTCTTTGGATCGCAGAGACACCTCGGTGGCGCACTGGTCCAAGACCGTGTGTAGTTTTTGACGGGCGTTGTCGCTACCATTGAACTCTATATCCTGTCTTCTCCCGATTGTTGAGTCAAAGTGATAAAGATTATTCGTGAGCTTTGGTAGGCCATGCGTGATGAAGTGATCCATGGTCTCTCGTGGCAGTTTGATCAAGTGTCGCTGTCGATCTAATTCGTCGAGGTGGCCTTGAAGCATGAGCTTTGCACAATCCTTCGCCTCTTGGCGTCCTGAGATTTTGAGAGCCCGTTCGAACATATTTGCTTGTACAAACGCGGCGGATACCTGATTAACCTCTTGAATGAACCGCCTGCCCTCTTCAGAGACCCAGTGTCGGTCCCACAGCATGCCTCCACTCTCTTCCTTCCAAGTCTCCCCGTTTACTATTTCATCTATCGTACTCTTTGCAGGGCCCAATTTCCGCAAATCGGCACCCACTATCCGGAGCTCAATCTCCTCTGTAGGTTCCACAGCCTTTAGGTAGAACACGTCATCTATTTTCATCTCCTCTAGGAGTGATTCGATGGAACTGTAGTGCCTAGGATTGAGCTTCCATACTACTGCTTGGGCTCGCCTGACATGGACGACATTTCCACCCAAAAATATCGGCCTCAGCCCCCTTATCTCTCTCGTGACATCGGCGGCTCTTTCGTCATTGAACATCCTTATCCAACCCGCACCACTTCCAACCTCGGTTGGTAGAGGTAGCAAGTGTAAGGAGGCACAGCCAGGCTGTTCTCGAATAAGGGACTGGAGAAGAGAGTGAATATCGGCATCTTCTCCATAATCACGGGTGATTTGGACAGAACAACTGCCAGAGAAGAGCGTCAAGAGGTCTTCTTCTTCAAAGAAAGCGGGAAGATCCTCCACAACCACCTTATTTTCTTCCTCCCCTGCCTCCTTGAAGACTCTGATCCGCTTTCCATGGAAGAGACATCGGTTCAGGTCGAGAGCCTCAGTGGCCTCTACGGGTTCCGTGAATGTGACTTCCGCAGTTGTATGGCAGGTGTCGTAAACGAGTAGAATTCCATCTTCAATCCACTGCGAGTCCTTGGATCGATCGAAAGTAACGTCTACTCTCGAGGGACCAAGACGTTTGCAGTCCAGTTCAACGAGGGCCGCTTTCGCGTGGCCAGGATCTAAAAAGCGTATTCTCGCTCTCTTCTTTCGAGAATCGCGCATAATGGAGGCGCTTCCAAATTGACCAATCTCGGCCTGGAGCTGTGGATTCGTGACGCTCGAGCTCAAATTTTTGAGGATGATATCGGTATGTGTCCGATGCGCCTTCACATTGGAGACTGCTGCTCCATCCGTAAAAGTTACATCCCAGTCTCCGAATGTGAGCGTATCTGAGGACATTGGAGCTCAAGGGCGTACGGCCCGAGGGGGCTGGTGGCAGGCTATATCTCCCACACTCCGGCAAGGCAAAATAGTCGTTGCAGTTAACGTCGCTAAATTTGCATCGTCTATGTTTCGTAGAATTATACAAGTCTTCAAATCTACATAACCAAGAATTCCTGCCCTCTCTACGCTACGGGCTCCTTCCTCTTCTTCTCGTCACTAGACATCGACTCCGCGTCGGCAGTTTCATCGCGATGAATAACTGGCTGAGCCTCAACGTCACGTTCCGTTGGTTCCGGCTCTCGGTCCTTTGGCACAATCTCATTGTCTGGGAGGATGAGATTGAGGAGAACGGCAATGATACCCGCAGAGAGGAATGGGGTTCTATCAAACGGGAATAACTCAGAAATCAAGACAATGTGTTTTTGGGATGCATACGTACGACAAGACGATGGTGATAGAGTCGAAAAGGCCTTGGAGACCCGAGCCTGGGTTGTCAACACCTTCGAAAAGGAAAGTGTACCAGGTTGGCGCCAACAAATTCCCCACACCAAAAGACATCGCAGCAGCAAGTGTGAACCTATTGCGACGGGTCCATGTGATGTAAGAGAGCACACGAATACCAGAAGTCATGACGGTGGCGAAAAGGAAGGTAGTCACGCCACCGAGAACGGGATTGGGGACTAGTTAAGATGGGGCAAGTTCAGAGCGGCTCGGATACGCTTCAGAGTGTGGTGGCTTACTCGACAAGAAAACACCAGAGAGTTTTCCAAGGATTCCGAAAATGATGAGGAAAGTACAGCACCACCATCCGGCCTTTCTATTCGCACAACGGGTGATAGCAATGACGCCATTGTTTTGCGCAAAGATGGAAAGAGGCGGGTTGGTCATCAAGCCGCTAATGAGACCACCTTCAAGCGATCGGTCAATGGCTTGCACACACAAATGATAGGAAGACCATAGCGTACCGATACCATCTCCCAGTACACCTCCTTGGATCCGGGAGTCAAACTCTGGACCCTCGACGGCGACACGGGACACTTCTGCGGAAGCAGTGATATCTCCGATAGCTTCCATGGCGAGTGAGACTTAAAAGAAACATATTGTTAACGCCAGAGCCAGTTTGGGGGAGACGAATACCCACTGTACACTGCGAGCATAGGAAGAATCGCTGGAGGATGAATTTTCAGCTTGAAGGTATGGACCCAAATGAAAGTGATCGCTGGAGATCTCTTGATTGGAGATCCGTCAATGTAACCTGTTGCACCAGCTACGATACAGCCAACGATGAGCCCAACGATGATTCTAAGCATCAATCCGTCAGATCTCGGTAAGTAGTTCAGGTGGAAGACGTACGAGGCGTTCTGGTTTTTTTTTGGGTGAAAAAGAGGGAAACAGTTATTATAAACGATGCAGCCTCCCTAGATAGGACTTGCCTTTAAGAACGGGGAGCCAAACAACTCGACCAGCTGTATCGACAGATTAGCGTCATGTACGATATACTTTTCAATCACGGAGACTCACCAGGATGGTGACAAATGATAAGAATCCGAGGCCTGTAGGTCACATTCTCAAGTATGCACCAGCCAGGAACGAAGATGCGTACCAATATACTGTGGGGATCCCCATGGGGCTGCCCTAGGAGCGTTTATGGTCGGGCAGAGCCGGAAGAGTCCATCTGGGGGTCGTTCGTGGCACGAACTTCCACCACCCCAATTGACAACGCCGGATTCTCCAACCAGGGATGCGCCAATCATCACGATGACAGTTCCTGTGACGACTGGGGGGAAGATACGCTTAAGTGTTTTGGCGGGAGCGAACGACAGCCCCATGTTCAGGAGCGAGCAAAGCATCGAAGTGCCTGTGGTCCTGGAGCTGAATATTGCCTATAGAGAAGAATGTCGTAACGCTTACCTAGGAGCATACCATAGGCATCAGGACATGATCCTCGAACAACTGTACCGGTAGCGCTGGTCGTGGATGGGCAGGTCCCGTTCGTATACAACGCATTAAAAATGGAGAAGCCAGTGGAAAGAGTAGCGAAAGAGATCCCAACCACAGTAAGGAGACCCGTTCCTACGATCAGATATAAGTAATTAACCTAATTGAAATGATCTAACAGAACATACCCCAATAGTATCGCCCCCAGAGAGGGATGCGAGCCATTTGGACAGCACTGAGGATTCCGCATCCGATGAGACTGGAAGAAATGAGGTAGGAAGAAGTGGAGGCATCAAGGCTAAGTGCTAGTGGAATGTATTAGTGGGCTGTATTGCTTATCGCAGTCGAATACTGACCAGAGGAGAAGATGATTGGGGGGGTGATGAGACCAGCAAGCATAGCAAGTGCATGTTGAAAACCGCAGATCATAGCCAATAAGAGTGGAATATCGTCCTCCAAACCGTAGAAGGGAGGCAATTTCCTGGTGCTGTTCTTTCCGTATGGAAGCGTGGGCATACAGAGCCAGCCGAAATCGTAACCACCAATCCAACCATCGCGAGTAGTGACCTTGGTCACAATATGACGAGCTTTGTTCTGGATCCTTGTTCCCATCGGGACCTTTGGAGTGGGCTGCGAAGCGACGACGGCGGGTTGTTCAGCCATGATGAACAATAAAGGGGAGAAAAGTCCTCGTTCGACTTCCCAAATTCTAGTCCAGCTCGGGAGTGATTTATACCCCGCGGTTTGACTCTTCGATAGCCACCCTAGATTGTGAGCTTGCTCTGATTGGCTGAAGATATGTTCCACCCAGGCTCCCGCTATCAAGCCTCTTTGGTGCTTTATTGGAATGTCAAGTGTCATTAGAAGGCACAACGACGATTGGAGGGCCTTTTGGAGCCGCGACGTTGGTGCGAGTTCCAATCACACGACCCCCATTATCGCTCAAGACGACTGGTCGCTTCCGAGCCACAAATTTTGATTTCAGATTAGAGATTTTGATTTCTTTGAAGAATCCACTCCCAGTTGACGTAGGTGAAGATCGTACGGATGGGTCAATTGACTGCTGCGTTTATCAGGCTGAACGTTCAGCCCCTAATATTTTGTTTCATGATCGCCATATCGTCCGAAAGAAGTAATAGATTTGGCGGCAAGCGATGAATGAGATGTAGCGGGCTTCTTTCAATCTAAGGACCATAAGGTAACAAGATGCCGTAGGTTCTGCCTGCGCACGGCTCAGATTTGAAAACGGAAACGGGGTGCCGTGAAGTAGGGACTCGCCTATAAGCTCAATCGTCTCGCCCTCGGTAAACCCAATATTGTGTCTGGTTCGGACGTTGGCGAGCCTTAGCACTATAGGCCGAATACTACGGAGATAATCAGCCCCATCGGTGGACACTTTGAGATTCGAACTAACAATAGGCGAGATTGGGACATTTTGTAAACAGTCATTCACGGGTAAGGTGAATCTCTATGGTCATTTGAGGACGTGCTTTCGTCCAGACAATGAGATTCTATACTGTGATTATGTTATCATAGCGTAACTCTCACTTGCCATGATCGTGTGGGAAGAATTTTTCAGGGAACAAGCGCTCTTGAGAAGATCGTCGTGCAACGGGACGACGTAAGACTATATCTAGGTTGACGAGCTAGAAAGAAAACGGTTAATCAACGAAGAGAACTCAATACTTGATCCATGCTTGGGACGCGGGGTGGGTTGTCGGACCAATACTTTGGTCAAGAAGGAGAGGAAAGAGAGAAGCATGAGCATTGCGCGTATTTATGTTCCGATATGCTATCACGTCGTACCGACAAGAGCAAGAATTCGGTGAAGGGGCGACATTGTTTGGTGATCACGGGACGAACAAACAACTGAGCTCGTGTTAGTGTAAGGCAGGCTGATGCCCCCTCAATTCTGTTATAATTTATGGGAAAAATTACGTGAAATATCAAGTATAAATGATATCCCATCCAGAAGCGGAGCTGGTTGGTAGGCGAGTCCATGATGAATGACCACACCTTCGACTCGACAACACCCGCCTTTTCCCCTAAAGACGCGCCTTGAGACGCGTCAAACCGCGATCAGATCATTTCTTGGACTCGATAATTTTCATTCTGCTACTTCTTCGGACTCTACAACATGCCCCTCGACACGATAAACGCTCTCAAGGCTAATACCGCCCAGGTGTCCACCCCATCTTTTCAAAGCTCAAAACCAACGCCCAAATCACGTATCTTAGCATTTACACGGATGTGGGATGACGAATTTGGGGTAGACTCCGCCGCCAGCCAGGAATCAAAGCCTCTCCCTTGGTCCCCATCGCCGGAACGTCCGCCAAGACCACCAAAGCACATAGATATGGTATTTACTAATGATATCCGGAAGTGTATACTATGCTGACATTCATATTGAAGACAAATAGTCGGGATCTATTCCGTACTGCTGAACGTGCGAAGCAAGCCTTGACATCCAATGCAAATAACCTGCTCATGGCGAAGGATCGCTTTCAATCAAATGCTAAGAAGCCCACGAATCGGATCAAAGTCGCTCACAGCGATGCCCCTTCGAGGTCGAAAGTCGCACCATCACTCCCACTCAAAAGAAAGGCCGAAGACATAATGGAACTCTCTTCTGATAGTGAAGAAGAACGGGTGCCAAAGCGAAGGCAATCAGATCCGTCAGCTGCGCCTCCCCCTCCAAAGTCTGTGAAACCTTGGGATCAAGACTTCTCAAAGATGAAACTCCCGTCCACGGATAAACCTCCGGAAGTTTCAAAGCCCAAACCTAAGCCAGCAGATCTGTTTTCCCTCTCATCCCAACAAAGGGCCATTCACGATGTTGTGGTGAACGAAGGCAAAAATGTCTTTTTCACCGGCTCGGCTGGTCAGTCAATATTTCCCCAGCTATGAATACTACTGAGATGTTGTACTTTTAAAAGGAACTGGCAAGTCGGTACTCCTTCGCTGCATCATAAAAAGTCTACGGACCAAGTACGCCAAGTCGTTAGATGCAGTTGCCATTACCGCTTCCACCGGCATAGCAGCTTGCAATATTGGTGGCGTGACGGTTCATTCTTTCGGAGGGTTTGGTCTTGGAAACGACACTGCTGCTCGTCTGGCTGCAAAAGTGAGGGGGAACCAGAAAGCGCATTCACGATGGGCTCGAACAAAGGTTCTGATCATAGACGAAAGTGAGCACATCCATCCTTTGTTATCGTTTCTTATCTTGACGTTCTATCACCGACGATAGTCTCAATGCTGGAGGGGGACTTTTTTGATAAAGTGGAAGAAATAGCCCGCATCTTGCGTCGGAAAGATGACCCATTTGGGGGCATCCAGGTCTGTAGCTCTAATGTGTAATTGGAAGGCCATTACTGATCATCTCCCAGCTCGTTCTGACTGGAGATTTCTTTCAACTGCCCCCCGTCAGTAAGGGCCCTGTCAAATTCGCATTCGATGCCGAATCGTGGGGGAGATGCATACCTCACACCTATAATTTGACTAAGGTCTTCCGTCAAAAGGATCAGACATTCGTTGATATTTTGAACGAAATGCGACGAGGTCAGATTTCAGATAGTGCTGCTCGTCTCTTCATAGACAGATCTAAGCCACTACCGGAAGATGGTGTCGAGCCCACAGAACTGTGCGTATAAGTTCGAAGTTCATACACCATATTGAGCCCTATCTAACCTCCGTCTTCTCGGCAGGTTTCCTCGTCGTGAAGACGTTGATCGGGCAAATATGGAGCGCATGGACCGGCTGAAAGGACCGACGCACACATTCCTCGCCGCCGATGGAGGTATAGCAGACGAACGAGTTCGAGGCAGAATGCTGGAGAATTTCATGGCACCCAAGATGCTAAAGCTGAAGAAAGACGCTCAGGTAAGCGATGATCTCTCGCAGCTAAGCGTAGGCATTCACCGGTTGTTTATTGCCCAGGTGATGATGATAAAAAATGTGGATGAACAATTGGTCAACGGGACAGTCGGGAAAGTGGTCGATTTCATGACCGACGGAGAGTGGATTGAACATATCCGGAGCTCGTATGGGGGCAATCCAGAGGAACCCCCTGAGGGATCCAACCCCGAAGACGAAAAATCGAAGGACAAAGAAAAGGAGAAGCAGAAGCAGATCAAGAAGGTCGCAAAGGAGAAGAAATACCCAATTGTCGAATGGAAAATCCCCGGCTCTCGTTATACACGTACTGAGATTGTACGAGATGAGCAGTTCAAGGTTGAGGGTCCGGATGGTAGAATCGAAGTTAGTCGAGCTCAGGTGAGTAACGAGCCTACTGGTTCCCCATCCTGTTCGCTCATTACCTCCTTGTAGCTACCACTCATTCTTGCATGGGCCATGAGTATCCATAAGTCACAAGGCCAGACTTTGGAGAAGGTCAAAGTCGACCTACGCAAAGTGTTCGAAAAAGGTGAGTAAAGCGCTTATGTATTCTACCCGTCTAATGAGATCCACTCAAATACGGCCCTTCAGGACAAGCCTACGTGGCAATCTCTCGTGCCACCTCTCTTGAGGGCCTTCAAATCATTGGTTTCCAGAAGAACAAGGTCTTTGCCCACCCAGCCGTGATTGAGTGGAGCAAGACATTGTCCAACTAGTTCGTTTCCTCTGGGTTCACAGCATCCACCAATCTTGTAGCATAGCTCTCATCCACGAACTCATTTGATTCGGTAAAATTGTCTTGATTGAGGTTATTGATGATACAAAGAAAATAGAATCAAAAAGTTCATTCGACGGGTTCGATCTCGCGCTTCTTGAGTACCAAATCATGTCCTGTGACTCGCTTGTAGACATCCTGAACATCCTCCACGACCGTTTCAAAGTGAGAGGTTGCATCGTATGAGCGAGTGATGAAAATATTGTCATCAACGCCTGGTGCGGTGGGTGTATATAATGGGCTAATAGAGACGAATCTGGGAAAATAGGTGTTAGTTACCGATTTCTTTGGACTATTAACACTGACTTTTCGTGAATGGTACCCAACAACTGTAAACCAGGTGCAATCTCCATCTCCGGGCGATCAGTCTCGATGATCGTGCTAACAATGGCAACGAAGACATCTTTCGCGCATACGTTGTGCGTCGAAGAGACCATCGCAATATAAATGTCTGAGAGAAATGACATGAATAACTTTCAAACAACTAGATGGACAAGGTACGCACCATTTCGTCGACCGACTTGATTCTGCGGGATGACAATCTGTACCGAGTCACTGTCTTCTGTGCCGGGGATTGGATGCTTGAGGATGCAAATTGCGCGAACGACTTTATGCGTTTCAACCACCCTGACTTTCCCTGAACCGGATCCAGTATCCCCAGCACCAAAGTATGATGGGTCTCCGATTACCTGCTTTGCCTTGGCGACTTCTTCCCCAGACCTCACACCGACGAACTTGCCATCCTTGTCCAATACAATCTCGTCGACTTTCTTGTCTAACATATATGTTCCGCCGTAGATGGCAGACAGTCTTGCAAATGCTTGAGGGAGCTCTCCCAGACCATAAAGAGGGTAAATATAAGGCGACTTGCCCCATCTCGCCATCGACGAGGTATAGAGAATGATCCTCTCATAGGTGGGACGTGCGGGCTTCTTCTTGTAGTCGTCATCGAGGTACAAGGCCATGGCATGCCCAATAAAGTCCTGGGTTCCAGGTTCAAGCTTGAAGTAGCCGTAGATGGACTCCATTGTCTCAGTGTCGAGATTGCGACCTTGATGTGTGGCCGGATCATCGTCTTTCCAGTTTTGAAGAAATTCAAAGAATTGCTTGGCTCGTCTCTTTTCGAACAAGCCCATCAAAGGCGATTTGACGGCTTCTAGCTCCGTGCTAGGTACCTTGGAGATCTTTCCGTCTCTGTAGACAAAGGATCCGGCGATCTGCTTGAATTCGAGATAGCGCGTCACATCCGTGTGAACCAAGATCTTTGTGAGTTCGCCGGAGGCAATGATGAATTTGGGGATAAGATCGATGGCATAGTCCCTATCTCGACCGAGCTCCGCTGGTGGTGCTTGGTTTGGTCTAAACTTGCGGTAAAGCTGCAGATCAAGTCAGCCAGCGATCCAGTTAAACATGCAAGAGCCCATTCGCTGTTTCACAATTGCGCGCTTTGCGATCTCGTGAAACACGCGTGGCCAGAGCACGGGAGTGGCATACCTGCGTCAGGTTCAACGACGCGCTATCACCTCCATAGTAATCATTTCTGTCCATATGAAGCACTTTCTTGCCATCGACGGATAGCAATCCAGACAGGATGCACTCTGTGAGACCTGTACCGAGGACGATGACCTACGTATCCATCCCAATCAGCACAAATCTCCACTCGAAACAGTCTTACGAACATCGTATTCTTCATCCATGTTGCTTTCTCAGGTCAGCAGCGAGGAGCAGTTGTAGTTATGGACCAATGTGTGAGTACAAAGCAAGCTACCGTACGGCTAGAAACCAAAAGCGCTCATATCAAACTCTGGGACCTGCACGTCCCGTTTTGCTGTCTGCACTAAACCTCCAAACCCTGCTCGACCACGATTTGCCGCATCCGTTGGCGTTGGTGGAGGGATCTCCAACTCCGGAACCTCTGGTACTGAAGTCAAGTGAGAGGGCGCCGCTGGAGCCATGTGCGGATCGGAAGGATCCTGCTCAATATCCAAGTCTATGTCTATAACCGAGTGTCTCCGTGATTTAGAACGTCGAAGAGACGGGGAACGAGGAGAGGTGGATCGACCAATCGAGCTAGAGTCTCTCCTCTGCCCAAAGGCCCAATTGCCCATCGGTTCTGGAGGATCGAACGACCAGTCGGCGACCAAATCAAGGGCCAATGGATGACAACCTGGAGAAGGGTGAGGTCAATACGACAAGGGTGAATCTGAACACGCACCCATGCGACAAAAGACCCTGGCCATCTGTAGTACGAAATCGAATTCCTGTTGCCCGGGTATCATATTTGAACCTTTGATGGTCTGTAGTGACATTGACTTGAGTCGTGAGAAGAGTAATGCCAGACTCGGATCGTCATAATTGGATTCTCCAGCTTCCAACGACTCGAAGCTCTCCACATGGAGCATCGTCGCATATTCCTTAAGTGGTGTCTATAGCGGATTCAGGGTTAATCTTCCTAAACTGTTATCCACTGAACATACCACAAGAATTCGAACGCTCAAGTCTCGCCTATTCAGCTTCCAAAATGCCCAGCTTCCAAGCCAACGATTCCCTTCTCTAAATGCCATAGGTATGACAGCGGTCTTGAGTAACTCGATCAGGACGGGCCCATTGTCGCCTTCCACAACACGAGCGAGAGCAACTGCTAGTTGAAAGTCCCCCATCTGCTTGAGGCAGACGTTGGCCGCATCACGAAGACTGCCACCCAGCAAGAAGAACGCAGCCGCCATTTCTGAAAGAAATCAGTGATTGTTAAACCTGTGACACGTGATGCGTACCAAACCGCCGCTTCCCCAGTAAAGCAAAAGCATTCTTAAGTGCCGCCGTGCGCCATCGAGGTAAATCGAAATCATTGGCGAGAAACTTTAACATGACGCCTTGATCCGGATGCCAAGCTGCTTGTCGCCATAATCCCAACACCAAGCGTACTTTACCTAAGGCAAAGTAAAACAGACAGCATGCACTGGGATCGCGATCCTCGCCGGACATATATTGATTCCGAGCGATGACCTCAAATTGGTCCTTCTACGGAAGGTCGGTTATACGCATTCGATTAGATGATACGAATACTTACCACTGCCTCTAGAGAGTTGAGCCAAAGGAAGATTCCCAGAGCTCTAGCATCGTTCCATGTCATCTTCCCTCCACATGCAGCAGTCGACACATTGAGTAGGACTTCTTGAGTGCTGCTGTGAAACGCCCAAACCATATCACGATACCTAATCCGCTCCCGGAAACCGCGTTGTTTCTCGGTGACACCGTCACGACTTGGTGTGGATCTGGGTATCCTCGCACGCTCATTAATAAGGTAGAAGAGTCTGATAGATATCAGATAGCGTAGTCCGTCAGCATCAAGCGCTCGGCGATGCTCGTCGAGCTTTGCACCAAATTGAGACAATGTACTCTTGTAGTAGAAGAAGCTCATACCGAAAGCGTAGTTTGAAGGAGGACTAGAAGTTGTTCATTTTCGTTTTCTCCTAGGTCTTGCAATGGTGTTTCCTCTAAGTCTGCCACCAGCTTGGAGACAACAGCGGGAGAGAATCCATCGATGTCATCGTCCAAATCCCTGAGTAGACATGTGTTCAAAATAGTTATAGGTCAATGTTCAAGAAAACTCACGGTTGCACAGCGTCGTCGAAAAGAGAATTTTTGTTGGGTAAAGAAGTCTTCTAGGTCAAGGTGAGACTTATATCGACCACATTTCAATAGTGTAACCCACTAGTGACTCTTGGGTATCTCTCCACAGAAACGCATCGACAGGAAAGGGCTCCATCTCGTAAACAGCACGTTCGTCTGGTGTAAGGTATTTAAGGTCTCGAGCAAGCCGACCTATTATTTGTTTGATGATCTTGATTTTCTCTGCGATAGTTCTAGTCTCTCACATCTCTATCGGAATATTGTCTCACCCCATAGTAAGCACTGAAGCAACATCTGAGGGTGATAATGGGGTAGAGGACCATTCTTCCGAGCTACCGTTTCGAATAGGTCCCTTGAAGTCGTTCCATCCTGTAATGAAAAGCCAGGTCTGGCTTGTATCATTTGATGGCCCGCTCCTGTCAGCATTTGCGCTCGGGAGATCCAGATAGAGTCTGCAATAGGATGCTTCGTTATCCTGAAAACCCAGTCAGGATTGATGACAAATGCGTAGGAATCGAGGCCCACCGTCCTATCTCAATTCGACCAAACACGCCCCAGCCAGATCCTTGGTCAAAATAAGTCATGCGTTGTTGATAGAGTAGTAAAACATGGCTAGGAAAACCAACGGCCAGAACGGACTGCCCATCGGGGGTAGCTGTCCAATCCAGATCAATAACAGGTGTATTGGTGCTGCCAATGTATGAGACATCGTTGGTTCATTGAATGAGAGGGACATACGGATATATTTGTAAATGCTCTAAGCCGCTAGAAAACTGTGATTCCTTGGAATCCCAAATCGACACCTCGTCTCCTTCGGGTCGTCGAACGACTAAAGAAAGAAAGTGAGCAGCCGTTCATTCAAGATTGTGAATACGGCATACCTAGAACAGTCTTCTTAGCGGAACTACACCTCGCCTTGATTATATTTTTTTTTCCTGTGGCAACATGGCCTGTTCGTTTCCAGCTAGTTCGCCCCTCTGGCGCCCAAAACTCTAAATCCCCTTCCTCTGAGACGCTCAGAAGCAGCTCAGAAGCTGTCTTGTTCCAAATCATGGGGTCCACTGGTACAATCATGTTTGGTTTGCTGAAGTTGGGCAAGGATGAGTTTGAGTGTATCACCAATGCCGGATCGGGAGGATGAATAGCATGTATTTGAAGAACTTGAAACGATTCGGTAATTCCGACGAGACATGTTATGTGGTCATGGTTCGGTGGGATGAGGAAGAGATCTATCAAGGCGGGCAACGAGAGCTTGGGAGGGCTGGTAGATGACATTTGCACAGAGAGTGCCCTTTCATCTGGATCATAAACGGCAACGCTTTCGCCTGAAAAAAAATTAGTAGAGAAGTACCACTACATGGGAATGAGGACAGACCAGAATGGAAGACTAGAATATTCGCCCCATTGACCGTTTCGAATTGAGAAATAAGACGAAGGTCGCCTGATTTCTTCACTTTCCAAATCTCTGAGGCACCGCGACGCATGACGGCGACAGCATGCCCTTCCGGTGAACGCGAGATATGTGTTATAGGCAGATGTCCGTATTTTCCGGATTCGGGTGCTGCGGCTATTGTGCGTAGGCCATCCTTCTTTGCATCGAAGAAAGGTAAGGGGAGGAGGGAATGGGACACGATAGGAGGATTGGTAATTAGGTTGAGCTGAGCCGCAGACGGTAACAGAAGGAGAGCAGTGGGTAGAGATTCGAGAGGAGGATCGAATAAGGAATGGAGAAGTGTGAATTGCTTTAGAAGCGTTGGTGGTCTACGATCGATATTCTGTTCGAAGTAAGAGACAATCCGACCATATAAACGCAGCTTACAGCAACAGCCTGGACAACGATTGAGCCATCATCGAGGATTCTTGCGAATAGATCCCATCCTTCTTCATATACTTCGGTCAGCCGTCTACGCTGGCTTTCTCCGAAACTAGTACGTTTATCGCGGGGCTCGCGAAGGGCATTTCCAATAACTGCTCGTAATGAATCACGATGTAGAGCCATGACCGGAGACCCTTTATTTGTAGCCAATGAAGAAGGAAGGAAGGAATAAGGATCGATGGTTGCATGGAGTTGCAGGTGTCGTGGTGTGTCAAGGACTGGTAAGAATATCCGAAGGGCAGAATCAGAAGTCGTAGTGTACAATATATATTCTTCTCTAGTTAACTGGTTACTCATGCGCAAGAAGTGAGATGTTCTGCTTACTTGTTCGAGGGGGGTGAACGCCAACTGATATTAATCAGAGGTCGTGGATGAGAGATACGCTGAACTAAGCGACCAGAAGCAGCAAGCCATATGTTCACGTAGGAAATGTTCTGAGCAGTGCATTAAGACGAGGCCAGCTGTGAATCTCCAAACATACTTTGGATCGCGTGGCAAGCAGAGTAGTTGAAGGTGAGAGTGAGATTTGGTCTGGCTGAGAAGTTCTATTTACCAGTCAATACGAATGGGGATGCTCTTGCAAAATGTGGGAGACATACTTTGCTCGCCAGATCAGTGTCCAGGTAACAAGGCCATCCAGAACCTTGGAGGAGTAGGCTATGAGACCGTCTGATGATCCAACAAATAACCTTCCTAGGAAATGATTAGAAAGGGAATGGGCTTGTGAATGTCTCTACCATCGTGGCATTCCAAGGCGGTCACGGGTTGATTGGTCGTAATGTTGGAATGCACGTGCCATTTGGTCTCTTCAAGGCTTGAAAGTGCCCATATAGCGATCCTAGTTCCAGCAGCTGCAATAATCTGACATATGCTTGGTGAGTATTCCTCCCATCCTCGTGAACAATTGGACGCACCCATTTGCGCGCAGTATCAACAGATATGTGCTGCACAAATGTATCGGTCCCAAACAACGACGGATATGCATCCCAGAAGGCGAGAGTTGTCACCAGGTTGAGAGACGAGGCTTGTACCAATGCAATAAGGTCTTTGGAGGCATAAACCTATCAAGGTCAGTTGTTTCTGTAGATCAAAGTTCCGCTCTTACCAGGAGGGGCGACTTTGTGAAGAGTATTGGCCTCAAAGCTGCACCGTCACTACTCAAATAACTCCTCTCGACAGGGGCATCGTCTCGGCGTTCAGGACTTGTTACAGGACGCATTGAAACCAAGGCTTGAATCTATTCCACACAGTTTGTCCCGAGGTTGATTCGATTTGTATTTTAGCCCAACGCAGACGGCTGCGATGGCCGTGGAAAGTGTGAGCCTCGCAGGCCGAACTGAGTCCGATAGATGGCAACGCCCCAGATCTTGAGTATTTTTAGAATCCCAAAATTTTTAGAATTTTCAGAGGTTTCGTCGGGAAGTCGTGAGTGTGTCACAAGCGAACAGCCGCAACTCAATGGAGCTCAAGCTTTCTTCCCTCCCTCTTTCAATCCCACACTCGTTAAAAATTCTTAAAAATGTATAGGTGAGCGGAATCGTGTTTGACGCTGTAGAACGGCCATCTGACACTGCTCAGACATGAGAATGATTCCACAAGACCACTGAGCGACGGATACAAGGGCGAAGGTGAGCGGCCGTCACGCGGAGGAGAGCTACAGCTAACGGGGGTTCAGAACGAAATGTCTACGAGATTCCACAGAAGAAAAGACGCAGTAAATGGATTACTATTGGTCTACCAGTAGGCCTCCTCGTCATCGGGGCGGGCGTTGTTGGGGTGCTCTTTGGTCTCAAGGTCATCAAGACAGGCAGCGGCGGAGCCTCTTCTTCTGGCTCGGGATCATCGGGATCATCTGGTCCGGGCTCACATCAAAACCAAGACCTGAATAATCTGTCGTATTTTGCGACTTCCACGAATAGTTACCATCAGCCAATTTACCCGTCCATGGTCAGTCGGGATACCAAGCTTGGCGGACCACTCGCTAATACTGTATTGTTGTAGACCAACACCGCGCAATTTGGCGAGCCTACTTTTGCGGCATCCGCGGCTGTTCACTGGCCAGAGGACGATTTCAACCCAGGCCAGCCTAGCCTCACGAACCTCCGACCTCATCCTCGCTTGATCGCACCAAAGTACAAGTGGGATGCCCTCAGTGACCTGATTTCCAAAAACGCATACCTTAAAACTTGGAACGACATCATTATGGCGAACGCAACCGTTTTCAGGGACAGCCCACCTGTAGTTCACGTCTTCGATGGCGGTCCGTCGGGAAGTGGTATCTTGGACCCAGCGCGTGAGACGAAGAACCGTATCAAACACTTTGCTTACGCGTATCGGAGGACCGGCGACTCTGCCTGGATTGACCGAACCTATCGCGAGTTGGATGTAAGTGGACTTTTCCTCTTTGCCATTCGTGTCCTAATACAGTTCCATAGAACGCCATGAACTGGGGGGACAACCGGGAAGACCCCTGGAACACAGCACACTTCCTTGACTTGGCAGAACTCACTGCCGCCTTCGCTATCGGTTATGATTGGCTCTATGATCAATGGACTGACGATCAGCGTACGACCATCCGGACTGCCATCGTTAACTATGGTCTCCGTTATGGCCTCGCTTCTTATACCGATGCTGCGTCTACATATTCCTGGTGGCACAATGTCAACGGTAACTGGAACTGCGGTTAGTATCATCTAGGAATCAACTTCGCCACCTCTAAACATGTTTCTCTCTCTAGTATCCAACGGTGGTCTGATCCTAGGATCATTGGCAATTCTGGAAGACGATACAACGGGAACCGCTTCGCGACTCCTGCCTCTTGCAGTTGAAAATGCGGTAGCAAATTGCGCGAGAGGTACGTATCAGTTCCACCTGATGGCGTGCAACGGTCTTACTGGTGCATAGTTCCTTCTTCCGATGGTACTGGAGCCGAAACAGCTAACTACTGGGAGTTTGCCATCACCGGTCTCTCTGAGCTCACTAGCTCGTTGACAACCGCCACTGGTAGCGATCAGGGCATGCTCAACGCCAACGACGGCCTCCAGCTTACATCGCTCTTCCGTATGTATGTTACTGGTATGACCAGTCTTTTCGACTATGGAGACCACGGCCCGAACAAGTTCTCTACTACTGGCAATGCTCTTCTCTTCCTTGGTTCAGCCTTCAACGAGCCTCGCTTCACCCTCTATCAACGCGATCGTTACCAAGCCGCAGAGCCATGGTCCATGTTCTGGTATGATGTGTCAGCGGAGGGTGCCTGGTGGAATAACCTCCCATTGGATCACGTATTCGAGGACGCCACCGACCGTTGGGCATCTTTCCGAACGTCCTGGACGGATATCAACGGCATGTATATTGCATTAAAGGCCGGCGCTTTGTTGAATCATCAAACCCAGTATGTTGAACTTCCAGCTGCCTTTTTGTGATACTGACACCAATCATCTAGTGGCGACCTCGATTGCGGTGACTTCATCGTGGATGCCTTGGGCCAACGCTTCTTCGGTGAACACGGGAGTGACGACTATCTCAACAACAACTACTTCAGCAATGAGACGCAGACTAGTGAACGCTGGACATTGTATCGCAAAATGACAGAGGGACAGAACGTGATCGCTATTAATGGTCAGAACCAATTGGTTTCCGCTCAACCAACCATTCGACACGGCTCCTCCGAAACCGCTCAAGGTGCCAGTACGATCTTCAACGTTCCTTCCGATTCCACTGCTTTCGTTGTTGCCGACTTGACCTCCGCATACGGAAGGTGCGTACATGTCCGCTGACAGGGATATATCAGCTTATGCTCCCACTTTAGTAACGTACAACGGGGTATTCGTTTCCTTCCTGGTCGTCGCCAAGTTTTGATCCAAGATGAATTGACTCAAGTCACTGAAGACGCCCAATGGCGCGCACAAACGAATGCCACCATCAGTATTGAGACTGGCGGACGTACAGCGACACTGACTATCGAGGGAAAGAAGCTTGTTGCACAGATTTTGAGCCCCGAGAATGTCCAGTTCACCGACTTGCCCTCGACCCGTACAGAGAATGCTCCTCAGATCGCTCCAGGTCTGAAGGATATGGATAATGGTGATGCACGTGTACTGGCAATTGATATCCCTGCGGGTACCAACACCGTACAAGTTTTGCTGAATCCTCAATGGGACGACTTCAGCGATTTCAAGACACCTCCCAGCGTCCCACTTGCCCAATGGAGTCTCACAAGTCACAACAGCTAGACGTAGATTCTGGGTTCTCCTCTTCGTATCTGCTCACATAATTGCCCGTCTTGTGGCGTCCGGTCTTTCGCCTTAGCATATGAAACTTCTTAGTCTTGTGCAGTACACAAGTTATTATATATCCTATGGACCTTTTACCTCAATTCTCTCAATCATGAAGTGAAGTTGGCGATTGAATGTGAACGCATTTTGAACTGCTACCTCGACACCTCGGATAACATGCCTCCTCGCGCGCGCGGTGGAAGACGGCCTTCTAGGGCATCGATAGGCAAAGCGAGCGAGCTGATGGGACCTCCTCCTGCACCGTCGACATCGTCGCAAACAGCTTCGGCGAGTCAAGCACCGACAGCGGACAAGAACGAGGCCGCGAGTTCACTCGCGCAGAAAATATTGGGCCCTGAAGTGAAGGCATTAAGAGATTGCCTAATAGCAAGTATATTAGCTCATCCTTATTAACGATTGGCTGATTGCTATTTTTGCTTCCCTGTCAGTAGGATTCTGCAGCGACGATTGCCCAAATTGTCAATCACCATACGGATGTGTATAAACTGTAAGACCAAATATCTAGATACATACCCCAGACCGGCTCTTGAGCATTGTATAAGCGGCCTTCAACGTGCAGCGCCGAATCCACCTCATGCACTATCCGCGGCTTGGAAAAGGCATGCAGAGACGTATGAAGACTATATAGATACCATGGAGGTTCAAGTGGTGAGTCTTTGCACTGTACTATGGCTACAGTCGTGATAATCGACTGTTTTCCAGAAACGAGCGCTCGCTGCTGTGGAAAACCAGATCGAACTAGAAAATGAGAGAATAAGAGCCAAAGAACAAGCTGAAGAACTCCAAAAGGTCGCTGCTGGCAAAGGCAGGAAGCCATCCTCCATGTTCATTGACATCCCTCGATTTGACGAGAAGTCTATCGATCCCCTTACCGTACACCCGGATATCAATCTCAAGTCAGCAACCCCAGAAGATGCAGACTCTATCATGCAAGATGGTACACTCGTCGAAGAGCCAATCAGTATCGGTGAAGACGATAATGTGACTTCTAAACACCTTGTTCCTTCTGGTGCCGCTGTTCCGAAGGACTCGGGAATCTCCAGGACGTCTAGAAGTTCCATATCTCTCACCTCTCTGAACCGTCATGGACTCAAGCTCGATTTATCGACCATCAGCATGGAAGGAATCAATGAAAACAAATCAGCACTTGCCCCTTCCCGAGTATCTGCCCTCAATCCCTCTGGGATATCAGGCATAGAATCAGTAACCTCTCCAGCCACGTTGGCTCCAAAGAGTGCTCGCCCTCGTCCCGGGATGGACGGCGATTTTTCAGGTCTTGCACTGGAGTTCCTCAGTAACCCCATGCAACTGTCCTCTGTTGTGCCCCCCGGTGGGTTAGATGCAGCGAGTGATCTCGTCATGGACGATCTATTTGGTGACGACGAGATCAACTTTGGCGCGAACCCGTCCACAAGCTCCGCGACAAATCCGGTTCCGATAGAGTCTATTTTCTCGACAGACAATCTAATGGCGCCAATCAAGTCAGAGGAGATTTCGATAGACTTGTTGGGGCCAAACCCGTCGGCTTCTGGAACCCAGGATAAGCTCTTCGAGGACCTTGGCTTTGGAGATGTACCCGCAAATCCATCTAATCCGGATGCCACAAACTCCAGTGTCAATCTCCCCTTAGGCGGTGATCTTTCCTCGTTTGATTTCACTGTGGACAACAACTTGATCGATCCTCTGCACCGAAGCGTAGACTCCACTGTAGCGGACACCTCATTCGGAATAAGCCAGAT
This sequence comes from Serendipita sp. 399, assembly GCA_019627685.1. Classification (NCBI taxonomy): domain Eukaryota; kingdom Fungi; phylum Basidiomycota; class Agaricomycetes; order Sebacinales; family Serendipitaceae; genus Serendipita; species Serendipita sp. 399. The sequence goes on along the minus strand of WSTO01000009.1, from coordinate 36,210 downwards.
GCAACAAGACCAGGAGCTGAAGCAGCAGTTGCAACAACGCCAGCAATTTGGAATCGGGTTGAACTTACCGGGCGAACTCGAGGCCCAGCTGCAGCTTCTTGATGGGAATACCGCCAATAATGAGAATGTTTCGTCGGAGGATTTGCAAGACTTTAACTTCGATTTCCTTGGACCTGTCCCAGACGGGTCGGCAACGGGCGATAATGGGTTTGACACGCTGTTCGACCAGGGATCAGATGGAAACAAGTAATGTATCGTAACGAATAGGTCGAGTTACAAATAGTATCGTGTTTCTGGTACCTAACCAGGACGTAAAAAAAGCAATAAGCGACAACAATACCCATCCAAGTCAGTACGTATAACATAGTTTACATTCGCATAACACTCGTCAACCGTCCTCTTCTTCATCCCGTCCAACGGGTTCATACGTTGGCTCGCTTTCCCGTCGCTTGTACAACCAGCGAGCCGTGAACCCGAGTGCGACGATGACCAACACCACTGCAGAAACACCAATAGCGGGAGGTCCGTATTGGATCCACCATTTGGGGGTATAAGGCAGTAGGACGCGGTCAATCTGGACGACGCCGCCCTTTGCACTGAACTGTCCCCGCTTCCCGGTGCTAGTCGTGCTTCGACCCCAACTCATAACCCTCGCCCAATCTTCTTCAGCCCCTGTGCCTCTGGCTCCCGTAATCCCAACGACGAAATGGTCTCCCTTGTCGTGGAAAGAGATCTGACCATATGAAGAGAAACTTGAACGAGCGGTAACATGGGTTTCCCCATTCATGTTCAGAGGCATATTGTTCTCATCGGCATTAACTAGAGCGCCTACTCCATCCTTCTTCCTTTTGCCGCCCTTGTTTCGGTCGCGTTTGTCATCTTTTGAAGGAGGGAATGTCGGGACCAGGTGCTGTGTGACGAGATTCCTAACTGCCTTAGGGTCCTCCCAAAGAGCGGTCAAGTTGACTGCTTTCCATGCCTCGTCACGGGGGACCAGAAGGGTCCAACCCACACCGTCCCCGAGTTTTGCATATTCGGAGTCCTCAGGAGGCGCCGTACCGTTCAGAACCCATTCGAGTCCTGCACGGGTAACAAGGCTGGCCATAGTTCCACCTCCAGCGCCGCGAACCAGCTTGCCTAGGGTAATTTGCACAGATCGTGGGATCATAAGAGTGTCGATTTGATGAAGAACTCCCGTTTCAGTAAGTGTGTTCACTTTGCTTTTGAGATCGAGTTTCGCACGGAGACCATCCCAACCTCCGCTGCCAGTGACAATCACGTCCACCTGCCCTCCATCATTTTCCTGTCTCGAAACTCCCACATCTGTCCCTTCAATCGTTCGGAATGTCCTATCAGTCCCGTTACGCAAGGCACTGAGGTATTCGATCGAATCCAACGTATGATGAAGTACAACGCTCTCGAGGTCCTTTTTGGAACTGGACATCAAGAGATAGGAGGTGACGAGTCCAAGCTTCTCCCATGCTTTGTTGGTAGGTATAAGGAACGTCGTTCGAGGAAGGTTCTTCACTGTTTCGGCCAAGGAAGTAGAGAATACGGCGGCGATATAAGTCGACAAATCGAGAGATGGAAGTGCTGCGGAGAGTACATCTCCGGGTGGAGCAAGAGGACGAGATATAAAATAGATCAGTGACCTATCGATTTCAACTGGCAAAACAGGTTAGCCGCACTCTGCGTTACGGAGACATGAACTCACTTGGGTCTCCTATTACCCCTGCCCCACCGAAGTATAATTCTTTCTTCTCACTTTGTCCCAATTTCCAAGAACTCTTCGTGGATACACCAACATCCAAGACCTGGCGCCCTCCAGCGAGACCGACCTCAACGAGCTCCGTCTCAAGAAGGGTGCCATCCTTGAGCTTTTCCGTGGTCCACCTCCCGGGTATGAAATGATATCTTAAGGACCGCTTGAGATCATCCGTACCCTCATCAGGGAAGGAGCCTCCAGCGATCTCCAAGACGTCATCTCGAGGAGCCAATATAGTGTACTCGGCATCGACATCCGTTACGAGCCCTGTGAGGTTCGAAGACCGGAGAAGCCCGACAAAAGTGGAGCAGTTGAGCGCCAGTAGGTATTTCTCCGCATTGGGACGTAGTGAACCAGGGGGAAGAAGAAGGTCTGACACAGTGTGTAGGACACCGTTTGACGCGTAGACGTCTCTCTGTCGCAATTCAGCTCCTTCAACAGTGATGGTATCCGAAGTTGCGTTGATCAGGAGTTTATTTCCTTCTATTGTGCGAACTGAAAATGTCTTAGGGGATGAATGTAGCCAATAGAGTTGACACTTACTCTTCGTAGCATCCTTGAACCTTGACGTGTACCCTAGTCTGCCCGACGCTGCATGCATCCCTACAATCCGCTTGAGGTCGACTGTTGAGAATTGGCTCTCTAAGTATATCCTAACGACGCGAGGTAGTCTCTTCCAGGCTTCATTCTCCGGAAGAAATACAGTAAGGCCAGGTGTCATCTCCAGAGCCTTCAGTTGAACTTCTGGCAAAATCTTCAGGAGGTACGAGAGGGATGGGGTATTCCGGATGACGCTTGCCAGGCTCCCTGGAGGTTCTATGACTTCTTGGATCCCTACCAGCATGCAATTGGTGCCCGTGACGGCGTCTTTCGCCGTCGGAATGCCCTGCTTCCCGAAAGCGTCAACGTTGACGTAGGCCGTTCCGTCTCTCACAACCGCCCTGAGCCTCTGAGACTCATTGTTCAGCGATCCTCCAGGAATAGGAACCCACGGGGGAGCTGGCGGAGGGTCCTCAGATGGTGGTTGGATGGGTATTCGAGGAAAGTGTAAGGTTCGATAGATCTCCACGCCGTCTGATGGGGGGAAAGATGGTAGGGTATAGTTAAGAATATGATAGAAGAGGGTCTGGCGGATTCTTTCGTTGATATTATCGGTTAGCTCGCTCTCTGGAGTCGAAAGGTAGCTGCTCCATAAGATATAGCGCTGTATCGCGTCGTTTGTAGGTGCAAAAAATGTGCTACCGTTGAGTTTGTTGAGAGTTGGGATGAGCCGAGTCCGCTGTAATAACCGCAGCAATTGCGTGTAGTCAGAGTCGGCGCTGAGGAGGTCCACTAAGGTTGTAGAATAAGTCGTCAACGGCGTCTGAGACGCTTGGACCAGTGGCCCAAATAATAAAGCAAATAACTTGCTTGGACGCATATCATCCAAGCCAAAGGTTGATGTGGTCAAAGGCCAAAATAAGGCTAACCCAGCCTCACAGGCGAACCCTCTGACTTTTTGCACGTGTAGGATGAAAAATAACAAATATTCATTAAAAATTCGAACAAAAACCCAAGAATGACATAAAAGAAGCATGAAATAAAAACGAAGGTCATGGCGGAATTCCCAGTCCATGGGAGATTAAATCCGGGGGAAAATAGAAAACGAAGGTCATATCGGAGAGCCCTGATAGTAACGACTATCAGCAATATTAAACTTGCTGCTGCAAGCAATATACGATTGCACTTGCAATCTGAGGATCCAGATGAGAATAGGGAAGGCGAGAGCTGAGATGTGCTCCTTGTACGTGGAAAAAGGTGGTATGAGAGGGAAATCTGGAGTGATCACTGAGGTCCCAGACGAGGAAACCCAGTTGGTTCCCAGCTGCATCCTCTTGATGCAGTACAATGCCTTGTTGGTTCCCGTCGCAGTACACGTACATGTACATCGCGAATGCTGGGTCGTTCCAAAGGCGGACTCTCGTCGACTGCGTGTTTCGCATACCTCGGAGAAATGGAAAAGTCAAATCACTCCGAATAGTAGCGATCTAGCGGTTAAAATAGCGTTAGAGGGTCAACAAGGTGAGCAGTAGGGGACATTGCTCGCCATCCTGTTCTCAATAATGAGAAAGTCGCCAGCAGCCTCTACCTTGAGGGTAGCCGTGATGATCTCTTTCCCAATTGCAGTCAAGACGTCGTACCTGCTGTGGCTCGCTCGCGACCAAGAGACTGCAGGGACACGCACTACAAGATGGATGCCACCCAATAGATGATCACCAAGTAATGCGTGAAGGTATGGGGGAGGGAAAAATCGCATCTCAACGACACCCACGTGCTCTGCTAAAAGAGTGACTGCCACCGGACCGCCAGCGCCATCGACCGTCTGAGGTTGCATCGGAAACGGTTCAACGATAGGAACGGCCTGACTACTTTGAATTATAACCATATCGGTATATGGCCTTGAGCCGTATCGAGTCTCGGGTACCCTCCCAGTAGGTGAGAGGTTGCTAGATTCCCAAATATCTTTCAACCATGGTGTGAATGCAGCTAGATTATGGTGTGTCTACGTAATGAGTTAGCCTTTGATGAGCAATCGCCGAACTATAATACGGAAGCCATCACGGATATGAAGATATGAACCGAGCTGGACTGTAGCTCGTCGAGTGAGAAACCCGGCGAAACTGATTATCTCCTGAAGAGACAGCACATCCAAAAATTCCTCAGAGTCGCTTTTTGACAATTTTCGGATTCACACACTGGCGGCGGCGCGCACAGCATGTATCGAGCCTGACATTGCCAGACACGACTAGTTCGCGAAAAGAAGCGGTCGGCCCAATAAACACCACCGTAGCTACCAAACGATGACAATGCGGTCAAGTACTCACCCCGATAAGGCGTCCGACAGGGGACGAGGCAAATCTGGCCAATGCGATTGCATCGGCGTCTTGAAGATGAATTGAGTTTTCATGGTTATTACTGGTCATCCAAGGGCGATGGTTATGAGATAGTGTTGGGGATAGTAGGTGCAGTTGATGAGTACGAGTCGTCGAAGGTAGAGTCGATGTCCCAACACTGCGTTCGAGGGAGCGCAGCTTATATACATCACATCCATGGGCTTCCTGAACGGAGCAGAAGTACCCAAATAGACCAGGATGAAGCCAACCAAGAGCAAGCCCAAGGGTCAGCGCGCCGCTGGAGGCCAAAAAAGTTGGACCCGTTCAAAGCCCTAAGAGTGTGACATATAAAGCAAGGTAAAAGCCACCAAGTACGCGCTTTGATTTCAGGACCTCACCGTTGCTCCCTCCCGAGAGGCAAACCACGACCGTCTCCCGCAGCAGCAAGTGGAAGCAACCGGAAACAAATCCATGAGGTGAGTTTGAACTTTCTTGATGGAATAATGGGATTGAAATAACTTGCTGTCATTGGTATGATCCAAATACACGAAGAACAGCACACGATTGGCTGACCGGTTGACAAGCGGATGAAATAAATAAAGAAATGAGAAAAATAGCCTAGTCCCACTATAATTACGGTTAGCTTGACCTAGAGAAAGGGAGCATAGGTCCACTAACCACTACGCGCTCAGGAAGTTGGTCCTCGGGTTTATATTGTCCCTTCTTTTGTTTATCCAATTCACGAGCAAGAGATCCTTGATTGGGATTGCTTGTTGCGGTTCCCCTCCTAGTATTCTACAGATTGATTCAAGGTCAGCGTTCGTCCAGCCAAATCGTTGCCATTGCAAAACTCACATCCTGCGCACGCCTTTCTGCAGCAGCAGCAGCGGCACTCCTCTTAGCTTGGTCCCCTGAAGCTGTTGGTTGTGTACTGCCCCTCGTGCCAGCAGCCATTGGGGCTCTTGACGCTGGCGGACGTGTCACAGGCACTTGGTTCTGGCCTCTCGATGAATCTATCGAGCCTAGTCTCTGTCCTTCGCCCTCGAATTTACTGCTGGTACATCCCATTGCTGCTAAGGGTTGGTTGGCGGCGGGGGGAAAAGGTCCAAGGATGATGGACGTTGTGACATCCCATGAATCAGCCAAGCAAGAGCACTGGACTCACGTTTGTTTCAGTTATACGAAGTCGAGAAATGTCTCCTAGAGCACAAATCCACAAAAGACCGGTAAATAGGACAAAATTAGCTAGAAATATATGTTCCGGAGTCCGGAATGCGGAACGGACTTGACCCACCTGACCCAAGTCGAATGAACAGAATTCGAGCTTGGACCTCTACCATACCGTTCATTATTTAACATGTCCATTCAAGCAAGAACTCGCACTCTAAGAAACGCATGCAAACTCTCGCGTTCCTTTGCAACCCACAAGGCAGAGTCGTTAGCCTCTTGGCAAGGGACTTCCTACACGGGAAAAAATGTTACCAATTACATCGCTGGAGACTTCAAAGAAAGTAAAACTGATAAATGGATTGAAGTACGAGATCCGAGCACCCAAACCCTCCTTTCCATAGTCCCAGAAACTACCGAGGCAGAATTCAACCAAGCAGTCGATGCGGCGAGCGACGCTTTCAAAACATGGAGTCGAACAAGCGTGCTGACACGACAGAGGTTTGCTCTAGAGTAAATATGTTCTTATAATGTCCAAAATCGCAACTGAGAAATACACCATAAAAGACTGCAGCGTCAAATACGGGACAATGCGGACGCATTGGCCACGTCAATCGTATTGGAACAGGGGAAAACGCTTGGAGGTAAGTCACGCAGCTTGTGGGATATCCTTTCTAACTGGCTGCCCCAGACGCACATGGAGACGTTCTTCGTGGCTTGCAGGTGGTAGAAACTGCCTGCGGGATCTCCTCTAACCTACTCGGTGAGAAGATAGAGGTGACAAAGGATATGGACACAGAAACCAGACGCCTGCCACTGGGGGTATGCGCAAGGTCGGCTCAGTCGTTCGGACACGTCCATCCAGCCATCGTCTTACCCACACTTTTTCAGCGTTGCGCCATTTAATTTCCCTGCGATGATTCCATTGTGGACGATTCCACTCGCTGCAGTCACTGGTAACACGCTTGTACTAAAACCAAGCGAGCGGGATCCAGGTGCAGCTATGATTATAGCAGAGCTCTGTGCTCGGGCAGGCTAGTCGTTCCCTTGAGAGCCATTTGTTATGTACTCATCATAGTGATAGGGTTACCGCCAGGTGTCCTGAATATCGTTCATGGAACGGTGCCAACGGTCAACCGGATTTGCGACCATCCAGACATCAAAGCCATTAGCTTCGTTGGAGGGGATCGTGCAGGCAAGCACATTTATGAGCGGTATGCACACCATCAGAGATACAGGAATGCTACTCACCGATTGCAGTGGTCGTAAAAGCGGTAAACGAGTCCAAGCAAACCTCGGAGCCAAAAACCATGCCGTTATCATGCCAGACGGTGTGTTCCATTTGGATGTGAATAGGAGTTCGGCCGCTGACACGTACATACAGCAAATAAGAATCTAGCATTAAACTCGATCGTCGGTGCTGCCTTTGGAGGTATGAGCGATGCTTCAGCCGATAGCCATTGTACTAAGGAGACTATTCCACAGCTGCCGGTCAGCGATGCATGGCCCTTTCAGTTGGTTAGTCCGCTATGTCAGATCGGATAACACCTCTTGACAAAGTCCCTAGCCATCTTTATAGGTTCCGCACAATCCTGGATTCCGGAGTTAGTAGAGAGAGCCAAGCATCTCAAAGTAGATGGCGGGTTTGAACCCGGCACCGACCTGTATGTGTACACTCTTGTCTGTTAGAGGCACTGTACTGAGACTTCCAGTGGCCCATTAATATCTCCTGCCGCCAAATCACGCGTCTGTGACCTCATCGGTTCTGCCGAGAAGGAAGGAGGAAAGATACTTCTCGATGGAAGAGGATTGCAGCTTGAAGGTCAATACAAGGACGGGAACTTTGTAGGACCTAGCATTGTGGAAGCATCCACAGAGATGAAGGCATACAAGTAAGAGCTCTCCATATGACAGTTGCGTCGTGCTGACGACCAGATCAGGGAGGAGATATTTGGGTGTGTTCGATTTTCATGAATCGGTGAGGGCTTGACTGAAGGGAATACCTAGTCCAGCGTTAGTGATCATAAATGTGTCAACCTTGGATGACGCTCTGGCCATTATCAACCAAAACAAGTACGGTAACGGCACAGCGATCTTCACGCAATCTGGCGCCACTGCAAGGAGGTTTGAGAACGAAGTAAATGTTGGCCAAGTAAGTGGGCGCTGAAGTGTAGTATCGACTGGTGACGCGAACCTACTTAGATTGGTATCAACGTGCCTATACCGGTCCCATTGCCGATGTTTTCTTGGTCGGGGAACAAGGTACGTGCCAATTATAGCCTCTCATTAACCTCACTTACAAGCCGACTAGGCAAGCTTCTTGGGAGATGTGTCGTTTTATGGCAAGAATGGCCTCAATTTCTACACTCAAAACAAGACGATTACTACCCTCTGGAGAGCAGAGGACGCAATCGGAAGCAAGGCATCCGTCGATATGCCTACTATGAGATGATTTGTACGCCTTCCGTACGGTCGAAAGCCACTAGACATTCTGTTTCCAGACCGCCTGTAACTCAGGTTCTCCTTCGTAGTATTCCCTCTTGAATATCTGTGCCCTTCGCTTTACCTCGTCCACAATCCAAGAGCATGCTTCAAATGCTTCGCGTCTGTGAGGCGACGATACAGCGACGACGATTGACACTGTTCCGACTGGAGCCTCTCCAAGACGATGATGAAGTGCAATCCTTGAGAGGGGTGCACTTGCAAGACCTCGAGCTTCGTTCAATATGCTGAGCATCGTTGTTATTGCCAAAGCCGAGTAGCTCTAGGCATCAATTAGGGCGACAGATATCGTGAAGAGGAAGATGCATCGAACCACCTCATATTCTAGATGCGTGACCCTTTTACCTATATTAATGCTAAGTAATTATAAAGAGACCTCGTGATAGTTCCATCTTGCCCTGGAAGTTGTTTCTTGTTTGACCAACAAAGGTGGCGATGGCGCCGGCGGTATTTTCTGAGACGGCAGAGATGATGGACGCAACGTCCAAATCTGAGTAGGTTAAAACAGCTATATCCCCATTTTCAGTACGCAGTTCTGCATCGATAGAATATGGGGATGCCATTGGCGGGAGCAGAGTGTGTTTGTTGTGAAGAACTTTTGGACCTCTCAGGCCTGTCGCGTCATGGCAGCAACGAACGCGTGGGGCGACTTTGACGTGAGTTCCTGGTTGCGAAAACCCGTGCTGACGATTTCGTGATGTCTGTGCACGCTGACGAAGGCCCTCTACAGCGGGTGATGGCTGAGCTACGGAATCTAACGGTCAACTACCTCAAGAGCGTGATTCACGGTCTCTCAGACGAGAATGTAGCTACATTGAGTAGGACTGGGAAGAAAGCGGAGCTTCAGGACCGTATTGTACGGGCTCTACGACTGCTCCAGTCGCAAGGGCAAGTTGACAAATGGGTAAAGGCGAGAGCCGTAATTTTGCAAGCAGTATCCGGTATAGAGTGAGCTTCTCTTCCCTTCATCCATCACATCCGTCTCGAGCCCCAGCTTGTGGAGGAGAACGGTGATTGGGATACAAGTCCCTTCATCATGGACAAGACGTCTTGTCTCAGCCATCTCAGTCTCTCTATGTACATATAGCTGACATGCTCATTGCTTCAAAGATACGATTCCAGCACCTTGTCGCGGTTCATGAACACTGCGCAATCGGACGCTGGGCCAAGTAACAACGCTAGTGCTTCTGTACGACCAAGTCGAGGATATGGAGCACAAACCTCTACCCCTTCCTTCTCGATGCCTAATGGACGAGCCCCTGGTCCGATGGGCTCATTGCGGCCAAACCTACATCGTGAGCATATAAGGATAAGTTAGAATCTTGACTTACCTCTCAAAGCACCACCAGTCCCCATCTGGAGACCATCTCCTTTCTACCGAATAGATCACGTCGTTAGCGGCGTTACAGAATGTCCAGGTATGCTCGGCATTTCTGATACGTTGCCTCTAACCCATGCCCTAGAATCCGTAAGCTCCTCTGATAGACGCACCGCACGCTTCAATTTCTACTTGACCAATGAACAATGGAGAAAACTCAACGAAAGGTGGGTACTCTCTTTTCCCACCTCTCGACGTGCTCGCTATATCTCTCTAGCAGATCTAACTACCAATTACGCCTGTATTGCACCACATCGCAATACTTTATTCCCTCAAGCACTACTTTTCGTAGCACGCCATGTCCTATCGAATTTCCACCCACGTGCGAAGTGCGAATCAACAACCAGGTTCTCTCTGCAAATTTCCGCGGAATAAAGAAGAAGGCGGGCACAGCACCCCCTGCCAATATCACCCAGCTGGTTCGAGCTGCAAGTGGGCAAGGCAATCAAGTTGAAATGATATATGTTAATAGCAGCCAGCCCAATACCAACAAGGTAACGATTCATTGATGCTTCATCGGTCAAACACTGAAACTTGGCCAGCAGCCCATTGCGCAAAAGTACTACCTTGTAGTGAATCTTGTTGAAGTAACGTCCGTGAAAGAGTTAGTAGAACGACTACGCAACCGGGTCTTGTCGAAAGCGATCGCTATTCAGAGAAGTAAGTGAGGACCCTGACATTCAGGGCTTCGACTAACCTCTGGAAGTCCAATCGCAACAATCAGGTGATGATGAGGTGCAAATGGGACCCACGAAGCTATCTTTACGTGACCCAGTAGGTTCTAGCAGTCCTTACATCCAGTTTGATTCACCAATTGAACAGCTCACATACACACGGTTGAGGCTACCTTGTCGAGCATCCACCTGTGTCCATATAGGATGTTTTGACGCGTCTTGCTGGTATTCTATGATGGAGCAGACAACTACGTGGTTGTGTCCTATCTGTGATCGAACATTAGACGTTGCAGATCTCGTCATTGATGAGTAAGACGTGAGTGATCTGTATACACGGCGTGCTAACCAGAACCTAGGTATGTTTCCGAGATACTGGAAAGTGTCCCAGAAGACGTGGACGATGTAATGGTCGAGGCGGACGGAGAATGGCACACCGAGGACAAGAAATATGGATCTCCGAACTGGACGCAAAAATTCGGTATTCCAATAGATTCCAAACCAGTGGTGTTAAAGGTTGAAGAAAAGCCTCGAGCACCACAACTGTCGGAACCCACGATCGAGATCGGGGATTCGGATTCTGAAGAAGAATATGTAAAGCAAGAAGTGGCTTCATCCTCTCATCAGAGGTCACAACCCTCCAGCTCGCTGTCTGCCACTCCTCTCCCTCCACCCGTCATCGACCTTACACTAGACGATTCGGACGAAGAGGGTCAGATACCAGCCCGGCCACCCCTTCCACCTATGCCGGCGTCCAGTCTCGGGAAACGGAAGCTCAGCAGTGATGGAGATTTAGCTGGATCTTCGAGGAGGACATCCACAGCTGCTTCTCATCGAAGCGCGAGGCCCGAGGATGACGATACTGTCAGTCTGCCACTTTTGACTCATCTCAATGGTCATACCACAAACCCTTATGGTCCATTGCGCAGTCCAACCACCCCATTTGGACCATATCATAGTCCCACTCTATATAAACCAAATGTCCTGCCGTCCCCTACGGCGCGGTCACCCCCAAGCCTTCCGCATAACCCGCAATGGACCCAACCTTCAGAGAGCTACCGTAGTGGCTATAGCCTACCGCCTGCATCGTTGTTACTCATTGGTTCATCGCCGCCGAATCCATCGCTCACCCACCCTTTACCCCCGCGTCCTCAAACCGTATCATCACACCTCCCCCCTCCCCCCGCACATTTCCCTCGCCAGTCAAACGCGTCGCAATTTTCTCGTCCGGCCCACAATGACGATCGCCCGCAGTCGATGCACAGAAGCTCTAGTTCGGGTTCTTCAGCCTCCCGTTACGCCGAATGGGGACTGGGCTCTAACTCGTTTACTTGAATGCTCCTTCTAATTCTATTCTCCTATATAATGTGTCCCTAATCCCCAGCCTCTTTGTTCATATACATTGTTTCTCTGGTGTATTTACTGGGCAATAAATTAGCAAAAATTCTGTTGCATTAGAGTACATGATCATTATGTCGAGTAACCCCGTGATAGAAATACCGTGTAAGTAGTTCAAAACCCTGTCTTTTTGTGAATGATATCTGGGTCTTCCTGGTATTCCTCTGCGCTCACCCACATCTATAGCGGTTATAAGCCGATATCTACCTCGTTTCTTCTGGATTTTCACCTTTTTAAATGTAGCGAGACCCGCGAGGATGGAACCTCCAATCCAGGTACTATATTTCCGCTCAGGTGGAGCATATATTCTTATTTTGATGTCTTTGATGGCTACTTTCTTGACCTCGTTCAAAAGTCGATCACCAAAGCCTAGAATCTCAATTGTCAATTGTAGTTCTCAGTGGAAGAAGTGAACGTACCTGTACACAAGGTACTACCGCCGCTGAGAACAATGTTCGAAAACAAGCTCTTCCTCAAGTCCAAGTCTACTCTGTTGATGGAGTCTATGATGACCTGGTGGACGCCAACATACTCCATGCCGATTTGCTCTGGGTTGAACAGAATCTCTGGGGCCTTGAAACGTTCCATTCCTAGCTGTAGAGAGTGTCAGATTGCTTACGACCCAGACAAAGAATGCGATCACCTTCACAACGCTTCCATCTGGAAGGCGGAACTCTTCGGTGCGTCCCGCTGACTCTTTCTCCTCCTACAATCATGGGATTCAATATTACTCAATATTTCGTGTAGGTGAGTTGTACCTTTGACGGATTGCTTGCGACGTAGCAGCACTTCTCCTTGATCGACCGAACAACTTCTTTCTCTGCAGTAGTATATAGATTATGTCCAGATTTCCTTAATAGCAGTTGAAGATGTTCCGTAACGTCTCTGATACGTTATTGTTTGCCATCCAAACGTGAATTTCAATGTCTTACCTTCCCGCCATGTCAACCCGTCGCACAGCGTGAGGCATAGAGAACCCTTCAAATACTGGAACCGCATGGGTGACCCCATCCCCGGAATCGAGTACAATTCCTGTCGTTCTTCCGGATGCATATCTGCACGGAAGTTAGAGCATTAGCATGCCTTTGGTCATCAATGAACCCACAAGGACAAGACGGCCTGTACACCTAGATGGAGTGCAGGTACATTGAACGTGTCGAAAAATATTTGAGCAGCAATATCCCGGTTTTGCCGTGGATTCAACGGAGCTTCTGTTAACAGAACTGGATGCTATACAGGATATGAGTGAATGTACCGATATAATCATTAGAAGCCATTACCTCTTCGCTGAGAGTGGTGAGCTCTTCCGCATATACCCAGTTCCATATCCGTTCCATATCATCCCAGTCGGTTACTATACCGTGTTCCATGGGGTATTTGATCTTCAGTAGACCTCGGAATTCTTGGGCCTTCCGTCCAATGAAAGTATCACCCTCGAGTCCTCCCGCCATAACGCGTACATGTTTCGGTCGTCCCACACTACAACGAAATAAGGCAGCATATTCTGAGCCAACCGTTGAGAGGGAACAATAATAGCGCGACGCACAAGGACGGAAAGTAGCATTTTGGATGCTCCTGACCAGCAAACCCCGCTTTTATGGTTCCTGAGCCCTGAGAGAATATTTTGTCAGCTTGAAAATCGTCTCTATAACCAAAAAACGCGCTCACATTGTCGATTACCACAGGCTGATTCGTGAGGACGTCGGTATAGTCTCCAGACATTCTTCAAAGCGCGTCTTGAGAGTTCCCAGCACTTGGACTACGTTTTTGAAGGACAAAAGGTTGCGAAAATACCCTCTAGATCTGCAATCGCGGGTACGGAGTCGGTCAAGATTAGGTTGGTCTTCACCACGTCCACCTTTTGTACATGGGACTATTCAAGAAGTCGATCTGGACACTCCGCGCAGTTCCATTATTCATATTCTACGCTCTGCTACTCAATGTAAATGTGATCTAACCCATAAGATGACGCCTGAATGCTGATGATGCACAAACTAGGTGAACCCAACGATAGCAAAATTTACAGAATGGCAAGGAACATACTGGTGTAAATGTAAGACCTCATATGCTCCAAATTGGACTGGTTTGACCACTAGCGGCAGGCGTGTGCTTCTCAAATTACACCATTCTACCGATCTACTGGCCTGAGAAACCGAGCCAACCTTGCTTAACCTGCACAAAGCAATGGTGCCTTGATCAGGAGCTACCAATATGCTCTGGTGCAGTACTGGAACCGACCGATCCAGATACCTCTACTGGGAAAGAGGGCAATGTGGAGGCTCGTTGTTTTGGTTAGCACCTTTACCACTGAAGAGACAGCGTTCAATGATCTTACAGTATGACAGAGCGTGACTCTCCTCGCGACGAACTCGTCGTGACAATATTCCTGATCATTGTCTTTGGGCTTTTAGTTGGAGCGGCTGTAAAAGGCAGGATGGACCGCGCGAATCTCACAGTCAACTGGGATGTCGGTACGCGGCGGTGGTGGGAGGTATGTACTCCGAAAGCTTGCGGAGGGGTTCTCACCGCCTTTTGTTAGGCAATACTCCCTTCAAGGCAACGAGACAACCCGTTCGACTTAGGCTCTGATAGAGAAGGGCATCATAGAGTACGATCTGGAGGATACGTTGACTTACGATCAGAAGAAACTGAGGGTCGCTGAGCGGCATAGCGGGGGTAATGTATCTAATATATCATAATGCTACCAGGTGTCCAATATTCATGTCATCGAGGGAGTTGGAAGTGAAGGTACTACAACGTCTCGCACGAAGTATTCATGGAATCGATCGTCTCTCGTGAGCTCTGGATGAAATGTGGTTAGAACAAGGTTGCCTTGCCTCAGAGCAACTATTGTCCGTGGATCATCTTGCAAATTCGTGACATTGACACTGCCATCGGACTGTGGTAATGCTTGCGGTGCAATTTTGGCCAGCACATGCGGCGTAGGTCGTGATGGATCATCAAGGACGGATAGAACGACCTAGAGTCATGAAGAACGGAATTAAACCCGAAGAGGTTCCGATTTGAAATGATTCAACATACTGGAGCACGGATAAATACTCCGATAAACTCTTCACTCCGTTCTGTGAGTGTCTTTGCTTCAGACGAAAACATCAAAGAGGCCTCGAATGAATCGATCTATAAAGGGTGAGCAGAGGCTCCTAGCATGAATGAATAGGGTATATACCTGGGAACCAAACCCATTTCTGCCAATCTTTACCGACATTCCACCCAAAAGTTCCTGGCCGCCCTTTTTACCACCTTCGATAGACTCTGCCAAGAGAATAGCACCAGCACATGTTCCCCAAACCGGTTTTGCTTTGACGTATTCTTTTAACGGTTCTAGAAGGCCGTTGATTCGAGCCAAAAGGGCCATCGTTGTTGACTCGCCACCTGGGATGATTAATGCGTCGCAAAGAGCAAGTTCTGCAGGTGTCCGAACGAGCTGACAGGTGAGATGAGGCATGGATTTAACCTTTGTACATGATTTCGTGGCCAAATTGCTGAGCTTGTTCTGATGTTCTGCGAACGCTCCTTGCAGAGCTGTAGAAACCGGAGGAAAAGAATGCGCGAGTATCAGGCAGAGTTGGAAGAAAATTCATGAGTGATTTATCGGGGATAGATTCGCTAGGAAAACCGTACCAAGGACACCAACGACGACAGAGATAGGCATGGAAAGGAGCAAGTTCCGCCCTCTTCCAGCTGTGAGCGCTAGGGAACTCTGAACCGAACTCCGACCATGCCACTCACGAAGAAAAGGAAGTCCGAAGGGGATAGTGACTTGGTTCAGGACACTCGGAATGCCCAAGAGGATATTTCTATGAGTGACGGAGCAGAGCGAAGCGGCGAAGACGAATGGTCCTCTGAGGAAGGAGGCTTGCGAGACTCTGGAGAATCACCAGATACAGCAGATGAGATTGCGATTGCAAAGCTGAAGAAAAGATCGAAGAAAACTACAAAGCGAAAGATCAGAGCGTCTTCCCCTACACAGTTTGGTGACAAATTGGAGGCACTTTTGAAGACGGATGCACCAGTCGGCGTTCCACTAGCACTCAAGAAATCAATTAATAGGAAGAGAAAAGATGAAAAAGAAACCTTAAAGGCAAGGAAAGCAGCAGGAGCAGAGCGAAAGGAGCATGAGGAAGTTGGAAGGATCACGGACATCATTGGAGGTTGGGGAGGTGAAAATGAACGCGCGTTAAGAAAAATAGCACAAAGAGGAGGTAATAAATTTGTTGTTTTTGGCCAAGCTGGAATTCGTGATTGACCAAATCACACAGTGGTGCAACTCTTCAACGTCGTCCAGAAAGCGCAGTCTGCTAAAGCAGCCGAAGAGTCTTCAAAGCTTGCACTAAGAGGATCGGGTAAACCAACATTGAGTAAACCAGATACAGGCCCAAAAAACAAGAAAAAGCGCCAAATTATCTCTCTACAGAATGGTATCTCCCATCTCTCCGTTGAAATCAATTCCACTGATACACCTCTCAAAGATACCGTTGATAAAGATGCGTTCATGGACGCCATTCGATCGGGAGGAGTAGTCTCAACAGTTTGAGGCGCCGTCGGCTTCAACCACGTAGGCAAAAGTACGCTATATTGCAGATGGAAATCTTCCTATAATATCAGAGTTTAGATTTTCCATATGCCCATTCCTCTATCAGAACGCCTGGCGGATCGTTAGCGCATTGCTTGGCTGGACAAAATGGACCGCTCACCTGCGATGGAGTACCTTGGAGGAACTCTGAAAGGTGGCTCGCTGTTCGATACCTGCGCTTTCTCTCCAACAGCAACTTGGGAGACGCTTGGGTCGGTAGCCTTTCCTGAAACGATATCATCCAGCTTCTTGAGTTCTCTTGCGGCCCAATTGGTACCATCTGGGTGAGCGAGAATATCTAATATTTCCGCCCTGGTGAACCACCTTGCATCTTACATCTCATGGTTAACAGCGTCTCATCAGCTGGATAAGGAACCACAAACCTGCTAGTTCTGGATCAAGGTCCAGCGATATCGGTTGGGTCGAATCCGCACGGGCGTAGCATCCCACCATCAAGTTACCTGGGTACGGCCATGGTTGACTCGAATGATAAACAACGTCGTATACCTTGACGCCGCTTTCCTCGTAGACTTCGCGAGAGACCGCCTCCTCGAACGTCTCTCCCGGTTCTACAAACCCAGCTAACGCTGAATAATACTCTGTAAACGATGTGAATGGCAGGGCGCAATGCTTGCAATGGTTGATCTTACTTCCAGGGAACTTTTTCTGCCGAAAGTAAATAAGACACTGGGGTGTGTTCTTTACCAGCAGCACTTACATTCCATCCAAGTAGCATTTTGTCTCCTGTCTGATCAATAACACCTGTGATGACGACTGTGTCTGTCCTCGGATATTGGTACGCATGGAGGCCCTTCCTATCTCAAACAGTGAGTAGATAGCTGTACAAATCACGCATATACTCACTTTGTAGGACACGGAGGTTCCCGGGGTTGCGCCCATGGAAGGAAAGAAGAACAAGCCAACTTCCACCCAGCCCATATCGAATACGCCGGGGATCCACAGCCGGCACAGAACTAGTAAATAGCCGTCAATATATCGTGTACATGGTCATTATAATAAATAAATCCCAACGCCTACCTTGTTTCTCGAATTCCATTCAATCATGGCTTTAGCACCAGCAAATATCGCACCGGATTCCGCATCCAGTACACTAGAAGCAGCCCTCGCAGAGACAAATTCAGCAGCAGGAGTGGCATCCTGCCTTTCACCTGCCTCGAGTGGCGTCGCCATTGCCGCTGCCGCCGAAGCCTGTTGAACCGTCTGCAAGAACTGCTGATCTACATCCGTCACATCCAACGCAAAGTAAAAATCACCCTTGACATCTTCGATATCCGTCGTCGTCGACGAGGCAACACCTCCACGCGCCTTGGCGTCACGATCTGAGGACAACGTCGCTGCAGCTCCGCGGTCCCGGACACCTAAAAAGACAGCAATAGGTCCACGAAGACGCGCACTCTCCAGGTTTTTCACATTAGGTAGAGCAGATTCGCCCTCATGCTGTCCTTGTCCAAAGTACGGTTGCGGACCCAACACGCCTCCAAGCTGCGAAGTCCGCAACTCGACGAGGTTTCCCGTCGACTTGTGAACCAGAGGATCTCCTGAACGAAATAGAATCCAACGCGCACGTCCAGAAGAAGCAGACGCGTTGATAAAATTTGCAGATGTACGGAGCCATCCAAATCGGTTCAGGACGTGACTTCCAGCCATGAAGTTGTTAAAAGTCCCAGATTGGGCGCTCATGTTTGCCTTCCCGTTCTCCTCTAACTTCCCAGAGATTTCAAACAGGAGAATTGCTATCCAAGATTGATCGTGGGCAGGGTCTGACTAACACAGCGCCTTTCAGAGCTGATGGGCAGAGAAAAAAGGAATAATATTCAGGCAAAGGAAGGAGGTTACTCGGAGACGGAAAGAATGAATCAATAAAAGCCTCGTGTAAGTAATGCAAAAGCCGCTCGCCGCAACAAAAACTAGGAACATCGTATGCCGCGGATGAGCTACTTCCGCCTCTATTGTTTCGTGAATTGTAGAGGATAGATTTAGGATTTGGGCGAGGGTTGCATTTAGCCAGATCCTGTTCCAGATGCCAGTCAGAGAAAGACTCGAAACGACCGAATAAATCCTAGTGAACGTACCACCGCTGTAGACCTTGCCGAATAGAATGACCTGGAGCTTGTCGTACAATGAGAGCACACCAGCACCAGCAACACCACGGAGAATGTTGGCACCAGCACCCTTGAACAACGACTTTGTTCCTTCCTTGGCAATGATCTGTGAACCGGCATCGAACATAGACTTGTAGTGAACACCACCGCCAGACGTCATCATCATACGACGACTATACAAGCTATGAGCAGCGGTTATAAGTCGCGCGGAATACAACGTACCGAATGGTATCGAGAGGATACGAAGCAAGACCAGCACCAATAGTAACACCCCATCCGAGGAAGAAAGAAGCGAGGAAGCTTCCTTGAAGAGGTCCAACGAGGACAACGGGCTCTGCAGACAAACGGTTAAGAGACCATACTATACGCTTATAGACAGCGACATACTGAGGGAATCGTAGACACCAAAGCTAGAATCTCAGGTCAGTTGTGTGACTACACTGGATTGGTCGTTGACTCACTAGAGACCACGGTAGACAATGATACCAACGACGGAAGGAACGAATCCACGGTAGAGACCCGCAATACCATCGGACTTGAGTGTCTTCCTGTAGACATCGACAAGACCATTGAACTGGCGCTCCCCTCCACCTTTGGCGGATTTGGCATCATTGGCAAGACGGGTACGTGCGTAGTCGAGCGAGTACACGAAGAGAAGGGAGGATGCACCAGCAGCACCACCAGAGGCGACATTACCAGCGAACCACTTCCAGTATCCAGCCTCCTTCTTAAAGCCAAAGAGGGATTTGAAGTAATCCTCTGTACGATAGCACAAACTGTTATTGAGAATAATGAACTACGCATTCGATAATAAACGTACTGAAGGCAAAGTTCAAAGCCTGAGTTGGGAAGTAACGAATGACGTTGGCGGTGTTGCCTCGCCAGAGGGAGACAAGACCCTCATCACGGTATGTACGACTAAAGCAGTCCGCGATACCGTTATATTTGTGGCTGAGACGGCCTTGCTTGATCTGCAAAAACAAAACGAGGTAAGCTCCGCGTGAAATCGACAAAAAGGAAGCTACCGACCATTTCATCCTAAAGCGTTGTGAAAGTCGAAAAAAAGCACTGTCAGAGATAAAGAATACCTCTTATATGCTACAAACCTGGTTTTGAATGAGGAGCTAGGGGCGCGTGAGTCCTGAATTGATGCCAGCTCGACTTTGAAGGACAAACCTTGATACGCTCGATGGGAGCAGCGGAGGTCTTTGCGACAGCCTGAAGAGACATTTGAGCACATATACTCGAGTACAGAAAGGTCAGCATACGGCAGAAACACCACCCATCATAAAGTCGACTGGTTGTTGAATCGTCGGGTCAGAAAAAATGAGAAAAGCCGACGAAAACGATGGGACTGACTGGCAAAATCCTTTGGGGTCTTAACCCTTTTGACGTCAGACATTTTGTTTTGAGAGTTTTTGAAGAGTGAGTGGTGATGAGGGTGAGGCCAAGGTTGAAGAGCTCGCTTGCTGAATTTTTTTTCCCCTTCCTTTGACACAATCTCTGAATGGACAATCCGTTCCCGCGGCTCAACGATGCACACGGCCTACCTCGGCTTAACTGGTCCGCAATATCAAGATTTCTAGCGGAATGTGCGCTGAAATCGTCGACGGTCGATTATACGGGACGCCGGCGGATAGGCAGGCCCGCGCAAAGAGCCACTGAGGAATCTGCTTTCGGAAATTAGAGATATCTTTGGGTTTCCATCCATCTGGATTTCCATCATCTATTGGAGGCAATGCCCTTCTTTGCACCGCTGAACTCGAATCGTTTTGCTGCTAATTAGAAGACTTGCGGTGAATTGGTAGACGCCTGCTCAGCGGTCTCACGTCGTACTGAGCATCGAGGGGCAGTGGAGAATGCGAGCCCAAGAGAGAGCAGCCTAATGGCGGTCACCATGTCGCTCATTTCTTGTCTTCCCACCACTTTGGCCAATTTTCGACCATTCTAGTCATGTCTTCCAAATCTCTACAAAAAGAAGTGAAGGAAGAAGATTATGACCTCGATGCTATTCTAGACGAGCCAGCCGTATCCAACTTTATGTCTGATGATCACGAAAGCATATCTCCCCGAGAGCTCACCTTTCGTCAATCCGAATTGAACGAATCGTCATACTCATTTACCGGCGTGGCCGCGTTCATACTTGCTTGTTGTCTTGCGCACTTCATCCTGGTTACCCAGGGATTCATGGGGAAAACTGGGATGGCAAAAGCAGACAGTTTTGTAGCAAAGATTCAAGAATTCTTTCGTAAATATTCGATCGAGATTCCCCAGGATGCGCAGCTTATTTGAGAGCTTTTACTCCTTCACGTCGGTATTCCGCTTTATTCAAGTTGAATCTACTCTAATACGCTCGTACAGGGCCCAACCTCTTGGAGGCAGTCGAAGGCAGACTAGAAGCGAGATATACCCTAAAGGCCATTCTCTATAATCCATCTGTGGACATCTGTGGGTGGATTCACGTGTTTCAAAGATGGAGAGAGTACGGGAGTGCGAATATGCTGTGGCATCATGACACTTCCTGACTGATAGACGGAGATCATCGAACCATACTCGCTATGTATCGAAGTGGTTCCGTAGCTTAGCGGCTTACTGTAAACTCTACTAAACGATGAATTTATGATATGATTTCGTGCCTAATGATCACCTTATGTCAATTGGGACCAGTTTGGAAGCGGTGGTAGGTGGATGTGCTAGGGCTGGTCATAGAGTTTCTCTCCCGCCAGCACCTCGGTTGACCCATTGGAATTAACGGGGAGTCCCAAGCGACTTTGAAGCACATCTGGACATAGCCAAAGCCAACCTTGGTGCAAGAACGCCATGGTTTGTGGCCGCTACAAGCTCTCGGTGGGCATCGGGTCCTCAATGTTGCGTGGTTGTGGACCCTCACTGACGTATATCGCATCATTCTTTCTCAATATTCTTACAAATTTCAGGAACTTCACTCCTCTTGTGTCCGTTATGTCTGGAGAGGACTACTTCCAGCCGCATTTTTGCTTGTTGTCGGCGCGCTCCATCTAATGCCAAGTCTGCCGTCCAAATTCAGGTTGACCAGACGTTTCAAACGAAGTTTCACGCCATTCCTGACGCTCAATGACGCTCAAGTGCTCCTTCAAGGGTCACAAGTACCCCGCATAACCTTGGCTTCTAGGGAGGCCGAGGCACGAAAGAAAAGACGAGCAATTCTACGACTCACGTTACCAATATCCACATTATCCTTAATGGAGATTATCATATGGACAATGCTTTTCGCGTACTATTTGTCGATTGGGCAACCTGCGAAAGCGTGGATATCCAGCCTCTTGATAATCTCGTGGACATACAGTTTCCTGCGGCCTTTGG